>JBBPCX010071142.1:0-33698 GCA_037974365.1 Hydrocynus forskahlii
TCATAGCACCTACATTATATGTAAATACCTGTGCCATGCAATGTTTTCATCTCAAAAGGAACATTGCTGTGAGGATTTGATTGCAATCCAAAGTTCATTTTAAGCTCTGGTGTGGTGAATTTTAAAAGTAACACAGGCTTCTAGTTTTTATTGCCTTATGTAATGTCAGCACATGGTCTCTTTTTTAACAGATCAATCATGTTCAAAATAAACTTTTCCTCCCACACGGAAATATTCTTCAGACTTTACCTTTGCAGCACTTTTCATTCTTTTACTTGGTGTCGCAGATGGTTTAAATATATTCTGGCAGAAACTTTATTGTTGCCATGGTGAATACTGATAATACTTTTTGTGACTGCCACAGCGCTTGCAAGAATGACAGGTGTAGAAGCCCATTCTGTAAACGACAGCTGTTTCTGTCTTTGAAGGTTCTTTCAGGACCATGGACAGAGCCTACAACAAAGTCATATACTCATAAATATGTTAATTAACATCTATGCCTTCAGTTAAAATATGTAGTATGTAGCCAAATGGAAAGCAAAGATTCTGCTCTCTTTTTATGGTTTTTGTTATGATACTCTGATATGGACTCAAATGAGTAGATTTAATCCAAGATACAGTTCACAAATACAAGAAGCAAAGTCCAAAAATGTAGCGAAAAAAGTCAAAACCAGTAAATACAATAAGAAGCAGTCAAAAACAAGTTCACAAGGCAATAGAGTAATCCAAAAATCAAGAAAAGGGTCAGAGAAACACAAGAAAGCGATACAAACAAGAAAACAGGGAAACACTTGGTAACTAGGCAGGGCTTAGTATACATCGAGAGTATGTAGAGGCCTAGTACCCAGGTGATCTTGATCTTCTTGTTATGGGACTGTGCAAAACTCTGGGGTGCCTGTCCTTTAAGGATTCTCAGGTAGTGTCGGTGCCTGACTCTGGTCCAGGGCCAGGCCTTACACATTTAATCAGTATTACGCATGATTTGTCCATCAAACAAACTGGCTTCATCCAAACATCTGAACATTATTGCGGTTATTTTATTCAATTATGCATGACTGGCTTTAATAGGCCATGCCCTTGGCCTTCCTGGTCTCCAGAGTACTGAACCTGGGCTTTCTTCCTCACTCCACGATTACTTTAGTTTCACTTGCTCCCTCATCAGCATCACCTCACCACTCTCCCCTTCTGTGTTATGCGTCCTGTGTTATGTGCATGAACTGCCTTTAGGACCCTGAGCTGCTGTCTGCTTCCTTTGTTTCTCTTGATTGTGTGCATTAAACACAACATGTCTGAGCTCCAGCGTGTATGTTCCATGTCATTGGTCATCGGAAGCCCACTATTGTCCTTTGGGGCAGAGTACCTTAGTGGGAGCTCCACACTGTTTTTAGGAGTCAAGCCCCCTCCAGGTAGCCCCTCGCTGTCCTCGAGGTTGGAGCCCTCTCCACAGGCCCCACCGGAGCCCTGGGGAAGCCCCTTGCTGTCCTCGGGTTTGGAACTTTCTCCACGAGCCCCACCGGAGCTCTGGGGAAGCCTCTCGCTGTTCTCGGGGGTGGAGCCCCCTCCCGGGAACCCCTCGCAGTTCCTGGAGGCAGGGCCCTCTACTGGGAACCCATCGCTGTTCTCTGGGATGGGGCCTCCTCCAGGAAGCCGCTCACAGTTCTCTGGGGTGGGGCCCTCTCTCTGGGCCCCACTGCTGTTTCCTGGGGTGAAGCCCTCTCCCTGGGCTCCACTGGAATCCTCAGAAGGGCCCTTGCTGTCATCAGGGGTGGAGCCCTCTCCCCTGGCTCCACCAGAACCTTCTTCTACCCCAGTACTCCCCCCCAAAAAAAATTCAGGAGTAGGCCCCCTTCCCTAGCTGGGGATTTTGGCCCTTCCCTGACCTCTAAAGGCCCTTCTCGGGTAGCTATGGCTACGGCTAATGGCCCTTCTCGAACTGCTACGGCTACGGCAAGTGGCCCTCCTAGGGCTGCTGGTACGGCTAAAGGCCCTCCTAGGGCTGTAATGGCTACGGTTTCAGGCCCTTCTCGGGCATTTATGGCTACGGCTAAAGGCCCCGCTTCTGCTGCTAAAGGCCCCGCTCCTGCGGCTAAAGGCCCCGCTCCTGCGGCTAAAGGCCCCGCTCCTGCGGCTAAAGGCCCCGCTCCTGCGGCTAAGGCTAAAGGGGCAGGCTCTGGGGCTAAGGCTAAAGAGGCAGGCTTTGAGGCTAAGGCTAAAGGGGCAGCCGAAGCTACGGCTACTGTGGGCCGCATAGGCTCAATTAGTGAGCCATACGGCTCCTCTAAAGGACCTAAAAGGTCTATAGACTCCTGGGCTACGGCTATAGCTGAGGCTGCAGCTACGGTGGGCCGCAAAGGTTCAGAAAGTGAGCCATACAGCTCCTCTAAGGGACCTAGCAAATCAACCTGCCCTGGGCTGCTAGCTTTCTCCCCTACACCAACCCTCCTTATGCTACCTGGGGCTGGTGGATGAAGCCGGGGGGCTGGTGTAGGAGGCTGTAGCCGTCTTCGAGGGGCTGGCACGGGTATCTGGAGCTCGGTCCCATGTGGCGGCGCTGCGTGGCTTGGGAGCGGAGCTTCCAGGCTCAGGAGCGGAGCTGCTGGGCTCTGCAACAAGGCGTTGGTGGTGGCGACCTCACGCTCTCGGTTGCCCGACACCTGTGGGAGGACCTAAAGAGCCCCTGTCTCGGACGCGTTCGTCACGGGGCTCATGGCGGGTTTCCGTGCCCGCCTCCTTACGGGGCGAGGACCCTGGCTGGACGCCAGCGGGAGGTCCGAAAGAGCAACCCCATCCGACACTGTTGTCGGGCTGCTCAAAGCAGGTCTCTTTACTCGCTTCCTCCTCACTGGCGGAGGTGCCGGCCACCAGGTGTTGTAGGCAGCAGCCATGTCCCGAACTCTCCGCACTCTCCCAGGAGCAGTTCTTCTTCGACTGGGGAGAGTTCCGCACTCCCCTATCCCATGCCTGCAGCGCCTCTGTTTTCTAGGTCGGTCAATCTGTCAGCAGGCACACACGCTCCAGACGTCTTCTACGTTTTCCATTTTTATTAAAGCAAAGAACTGGGTACACACGAACTCAACGTGCTGGGTTGACCGACAAGGACATCTCAAACTCAAAGAACTTAAATACTTACAGGTCTAACACATCAACCAATAAGCATACATAATCAATAACTCAAAACACAAAACAGCTGACATGAAAGACACAACATAAACCAAGTTCAAAATAAAAGTCTTAACACAAAACCCCAACATTAACCAAGAGCGACCCCTGCTGGTTGCTGTCGGGACCTGACATATATAATACAATGAAACAAATAATTTACTGGAATTTCTTGATTAGCTATCTGCTATCTAAGATCACAAATACTATACTTCAAATACTATATTTTATACATTTTATACTACATGTAATACATTCTCAGCGCCATGCAGCTTCCTCAGTCATTAAACAATCGTATACAGCTTTGTTCACTTTTCTATGCACATCTCATAAAATTTCCATTTTTTTTTACAGCTCTGTGAAAGTCTGTGAAAGTCTGTGAAGGTGACCATGTGTCTTAAACCGGACAGTGCATCTCTGGAACACCACGTAAGTGTAAGTAGGGCAGCTGGTGGACTAATGGTTAGGCAGTTACCCCTGCGATCAGAAGGTTGTGGGTTTGAATCCCAGGACAGCTAGTGGCACCACTTAGGTACCCTTGAGCAAAGTACCACCCCCCTACACTGCTCCCTGGGCACTGTGTTCCTGGCTGCCTGCTGCTTCATTCTGTGAATAAGTTCAATGCAGAGAAAGAATTTTGTGTGTTCACGTTTGACAAATGGTCTCTTTACACTCTTTAACTGAAGCAAATGTGTTTTATTTCTTTTCACCTTTGCTATGGCAACAGCATGAGATTACAACACATTCTTGTGTTTGTCAGTGCAAATGAAAATAAATTAGTTCTCTGGACTCTCTAGACTCCAAATTTCTATGCCATTCCATGGTAACAAAAGTTTTGCTTGTGGATGAAAGGTACAAAAGGCTGTTTCCTGACCTGTGGAGCTCTCAGTAAGCAATAGCAGAGTATGCTGGAAGCAGGTGCTGAGGACTCGAAAGCTGTGTGTGGGTGTAGTGGACACTATGACATGAAAGATTGACCCTGAAACATGCTTGACTGCATCACTTCGCAAGTTCAGCCTTCAGCAAACACACACATGTGCACATGTACACACACACACACCTCCACTACAGCTAAATTTTTCTAAGAGAGACTGGAGCTAAACTGCATCCCTTTCCTTTTGTGAATGAAGGCTAATTAAAAAATAATGATAATTCCAGCATCTTTTCAGCAAAGTGTGCAGAAAGGCAGAGAGACCCCAGCGCACGTAAGGATAGAATTATCTCAGCCCCACCTACATTATCTCTTCCCTTGTTTAAAATGGCCTTGGTTGGTCAAAATGAACAAAGAGTCTTGTTAAGGGGAATCGTGTTTGAATGAATCTTTTAGACTAAAGGGTTGAGGGAGCCTGAGCATATTTTTGTCATGACTTTATCTATGTGTGAATATGCTACAGGGTTAGTTACATTGGTTAAGATAAATGGCAGAGGGAGAACATCTGCTTCATTGTGGGGATTGAAGTAAAGGAGACAGGGTGGCTGTGGTTAATTGATCAATTTGAATAATACCAAAGGTACCATCAAGTGAGATGAGAGACTGAGTATGTGTGCAAGGCAAAGAGAATAGTGGGGAGGTAGGGGTGGAGAGAAGGATCCCATGAGAACCGAGGCACACCTGAAACACGGTACAGGAGGCTCGGAAGGTCATGGGCTTTGAAATGTTCTCAGCATCAGTCAGTTACCTAATCGTCAGCATGCCCACATGCATTAACATCAACTTAATTGATTTCTTACGCTGTTTATCTTTTATGCAAAACAACACAGAACTCCACAGAGAAGGAGCGCCCTGTTTCTGTGTTCTTATCTCCATTCATATCTCCATATGAATAATGCTCTTGTCTAAATTTCTCGCTGATGAAAGACGCTTAAAGAATAGACACAACTAAACGACTCTGCCACAGCCTGCGTTCTGTGTGAAACCTTAAATGATCTGTAAACATCTCTGATGAACTGTTTTTCCTTACCGATCAAGCTCCCTGCCATATACTGTCATATCTCTAAATTATGACGAAAACGGAAAGTGCAGCGTCTAAGTACTGAGTAAAATCATCATTAGCCTGAACCTGGTTCAATATGTGTCACACATCTTTGGAGGCAAGGAAACTAGATGCAGTTTTATCACATGGGAGCATTCCGTCTGTCTAAGAGAAAGTCAGGTCAGGTCAAGTAGATATTTATTGTCATTTTAATCATATACACAGCATATAGTGAAATTAAAAAATCAAGGTGCAACACAAAGAACAAAAACAGAACATCACAAAGAACAAAATCAGAGCTATACAATAGAGGTTAGGGCAGGACTAAAGAGAGAGTGCAAAAAGGGAGCAACAGAACAATCATTTACAGGACAAAACAATATACAGCGCAGTTGACATGAGAGTACTAGTGTGAGTGAATACAATATTATGACTTACTGTATTCAAGCCGCGGAGTTGTTAAGTGTGCAAAAATGCAGAAAATGCAAATTTTGAGATACATTGTACAAATGTAGTCAGTAGCTGCAACAGGATTAGAAAGAATCTCACTGATCAAACACACAATAGTCATGTAATCAGCATTATGTCTAACAAACAGCTACGATTCACCAGAATATCATAACATCATACTGTAAATAAGGACTAGGGAGCCATCTGAAATCATAAAATCATGTTTTGATTCCACTTTTATATAGCAGTTTTACAGTGACGTTCATTCAAACCCAATGAAAATAGAGCAGCAGTTTTGCATGCTAACTAACATTTAGGCTGCTTGGCCTGCTAAGGAAGACCAGTTGACTCGGCGGTCCATGCGGAAGAATAAAAAATAATGCTTCTTGGCAGGAATTTGTAAGCAACACCACTCACACTGCTACAGTGGTAACACACTACCATAAATTCTTTCTTCTGGAAAACCAGTCCCATCTTTGAAAGAATGAACCACTTCATCCTTACTATTGTTGTGGGTACCCGGAGTTTATCCCAGGCATTATCCCAAAACACAAGAGACAGATAAAAAAAAGAAGGCTCATTTATCTCCTCTTCATGCTCCTAACACCATTTGCAAGAACCCATCATGGCCAGATCAGCAACCAATTCGAACCAGAAGTGTCTGATGGACATTCAGTCTCTGCTTGTCACTGAAATGATTTAAAACTGATGCCAAGTTACCCACATTTCCGCATGACTACATTTCTAGTTATATGTAGCTGTGTGGAGTTTAGTTCATGCATGATTCATTGATATATAAAAAAAGGATATCAAGCATCAGCCTCCTCTTCAGGGAGGGCCTTGGGAAATGAGGCTGGAACGCTGCGGGTGGGGATGGGAGGAAAGTTGTACTTGTTCAAAATTTCAGATTAATTCCATTTAAAATGGGAAAAGCAAATTACAGACAAAGCAACAGACAAAATAACAACATCAGAACAACACAGAACACTTACACTTACACCTTCAGCTAAAATCCAAAGGATAGTTGCTCCAATAAGCTTGCGGCAGTGTGTGACCTCTAATATGTAAATAGGAGCCAGCTCTAAATCTAAAGCCAGAGTAACATGATTGTACTGTTTGTGTCATTGAGTAATCAAGATGATTTTGTACTGTTTTGCTAGCAAGGAGTGACTGAGACCAAGCAAGTTACAGTAGATTAAACGACTTCAGACAAATGCATAAATCACATTTTCTAGGTCACTTTTTTGCAAAAGAATTCAATAACTGCCCGCCAGCTTTTGTTTCATGTCAGTTTAGAGTATATAGATTTTGTGTTATTTTCCGAGGACAGAGAAATGTATCAACATTACTGTCTGGGGTAATCTATCATGCATTTTAGATGCTGAAGATAGAAATTGAAAAATGATGGAATATTCCTTTAAATAAGATTGTTGTGGCTGTACAATACACGACTGCTGAGAGATGTGTAGGTGCCGAAAAAACAGTCATCCACGGCCCACCTGTAGGCACTAAGAATACTGCTTCTCTTTGGCTTTTGTTGCTACCCTTTGGTCTACACATCAGTGTTTTCCTCTGACACCCACACTTATAACAAGGTTCTTCCACAGCACATTTTCTAGCACGACATTCTCCATATGTCACCTTTGTTCCACACACCATTTAACACAGTACAAACAAACCTTTACTGGACCATGGGCCTTTAGGGAATGTCCAGTGACCATAAGCTCAGCTCCCCAAGGCCTCACTGGCATTTCTGTGAACACACTGCCATTTCTACAGACACCTCTCACCCCTAACTCCCCACCTGCGACATTTACATTACAGCAGCAGTCACAGCTGATGGAGAGTCGTGTGGTTGGCTGTAATTTGGCTTGGGGAAAGCGTGTGCATCTGTGTCTGTTTAATCAGACTGGATGGCTGAAGAATACACAAATGAGCAATTAGCATAGTGATGAGGCTGCCCGCCTGCTGAGAAGGGAGTGCTGAGCAGGGGTCTAATATTTCTCTGGAATTTCTTTGCAACGCTGAAAGACAGGAGCATGTGAAAGGAAGTTAGCATGCGAGTGCATATAACATCAGAAGCTGTGTGTCCATTATTGATTAATTATGCCCCCAATAGGAGCAACCCTTCAATACTTGTTGATTTTCCTGTTGCTGACTTAGTGGGGGATCAACTGATAGTCTCTTACAATTGTAAGTATCTGTGTGGTTCAGTTTCTCTACTCAGACCCCACACTGAGTTTTTCCAGACACACGTGTCTCATAATCGCTCCTATCAATACAGGTTGTTCACCCTACTTCACCTCCCAGTGTTTCCAGCACTGGTTAAACATCAGCCTTGAACCCAGAGGGAGGGCTAATGTGAACAGCTCTCACTCAGCAAATGGAATTGCCCCAATATTGTTGATGATGTCTCCACTGAGGGACAGGGCTTGGCTCGGCTGGTTATTTAAACAGCAGTCAGTTATCATGTACTATGCACACTGATGCAAGGAGAGCAAGGACAAAGTTAATAATAATTAGATGTTGCTTGATTTTATACTGGGCGTCTTGTTTTCTCCTTTGTCTATTTTTTTATTTAATAAACCATATCTACGTGGATTTCATCACACCCATAACCAAACTTTGGTCTCCAGAATAGTAGCTTTAAAGGAGAATTAGAAAAGGAATACATTCATTAATAAATGAATACCTTTGGAATGGTTAATGGGCTAATTTTTGGAAGCATCCTTACTCTGTTCAGCTGTGACATTCATTTCATTTTTCAAGGCTCCAGCACAGCAGAATCTAAAACCTCACAAATTGAAATAATGTATCTACATCTGCGCACTAAATAATAAATGCGCACATAAATGATACATGTCTGGTGACAGAGCAAATAAAATCTGAGCTTCACTTACACTAACTGGTTGCTGCAGTCATGCGACTGTAAGTCACCAAAAATAATAATGAGAGGAAAAACATGAAGTGTATGTAACTTGTTTTTTGCCAGGAATTTTGCTTGGGCAGCAAGTTTGTGGGGAAGAAATAAAAAAAGAATACATTTGTTAATAAAAATGAATACATTCATTAATTTGGAATAGTTAATGGGCTATTTTTTGGATACTCTGTTCAGCTATGATATTCATTTCATTTTTCAAGGCTCCAACTCAGCAACATCTAAAACCTCACAAATTGAGATAATTGATCTCATATCTCAACATATCGAGCTTAATCTCATACCATAAAGACAGTCTGTGCAGATCCAAATCTATTATCCGAATCTAATATTATGTATTTTAAGTATTATTATACAATGCAAAATAAGAATGTGATATATATTAACATTAAATTGTGTTCAAAACTTATAATAGTTTTGATTATAAGTTCAAATCTTATAATCACAATATTAGATTCAAATCTAATATTGTGATTTTAAGATGTTTTGGGAGCTTTAAGTAAATTTTTCCCCTTTGAAACACAATTTTTATTTACATGGATCATGGTATACTTAACATAAAAATGATTTGGTGAAATCTGAGCCGAACTTGAGCCTAACACTCATTTTGGAAATGATGTCGGAACCTGACCAAGCCCGAGTGGTCCCGCCAGGTTTAGACAAATAATTCAGTTTCTAATTAACAATATCAATGATGTCCTATTTAAATCGTTGTGCTTTCCAAAAAAAATGAGTAGATTTTAAGCTAGAAGAGGATGAAGTACATGCATTTGTAATGGGTCTGCTATTGTGAAATCTTTTAAAAAATCACTCTGCTACACCTGTGCACTAAATAATTCACATAAATGATACATTTCTGGTGACAGAGCAAATAAAATCTGAACTTCACTTATACTAACCGGTTGCTGCACTAATGTGACTGTAGGTCACCAAAAATAATAATGAGAGGAAAACTTGAAGTGAGAGACCGCATTTGATAAGTGTGTAGCTGTTATTTTGGCAGGAATGTTGATTGGGCAGCAGGTTTGTGGGGAAGAAATAGGCATGAGTTTCAATTCAATCAGTTGGCATATGGCAGTGGTATTGTCACGAACGGTGCATACCCGTCCAAGAAGGAGGCGCAGGCGCGGATTTCCATTTTCTCCAAATAAGCGTTTATTGTACAAAAGGCAAAACAAACACGGCACGAGAGCCAATACTCTTTCACCAAACCACAAACCAAAGGACAGGCACACACCAGGGGAACTCCCACACCCATGTGTCAAAACCAAAGTCCCCTTAGTTCACGTAATAGCGGCCACTGACCGGAGACGTCTCAGGTATGCTGAAACCGATGCAGTGGACTAAAATTGCTGCTAGAGATGCAAAGAGCCAGAGTGGCTGCAGGTTTTCACTTAGCACAGCAGGTCACATGATCAGTTGTTTGAGGACTGAGACCAAAAGATTAAACAAGAGGAGCCAGGTGAGTTCCTGCTTGTTTGGAATGTAAGTCAAGAACCACACTGGTACGAGCAGATCATTTTGGACTTCTCTGGCTTAGGGTACAACGTCTACCTACATCAGTGCTGTATAAAGAATTTGACCTCTGTTTCATTATGACTGATTGGGTTGATTCTGTGCCTATTTAGACTAATCAGGGTGCTCTCTGTTCTCTGAAAGGGTGTGTGAAACTTTAGCAATGAAAGAGACTGACCAAGGTTTCTCCTGTCTCTTGTGTAACACATTGACCTTGAGAAATGCATGTATGATCACTAGTATACTTCAATTCAACTCAACTCAGTTTTATTTGTATAGCACTTTTTACAACCAGCGCTGCAGCTTTACAGAATCCATGTCCAAGCCCCCAGTGAGCAAGCCGCGGGCAATAGAGGCGAGGAACAACTCCCTTAAGCTGGAGGAAGAAACCAAGACACAAAAAGGGGGACCCATCCTCCTCTGGTCGACCTGGAAGAGAGAAAGAGAGTCTCTATGGAAATAACTAACAATAGAAGGCCTTTGTGTACTCACTGTTAAACAAATTGACTGTCTATGGCTAACAGAGTAGTAGAAGTAGTTAAGGGTCAGTGGAAGTAGTTTTTGCTGGAGTGAGGAGGAGTTTTTTGTTTTGGTATCCATCAAAGACAACTGATCTTGGTCTAGACCAGTGATCGTCAACTGGCAGCCCGCGGGCCACATCCGGCCCGCCAGAGCTGTCCATCTGTCCCCCCCGATGGAAAATGAATGGACGTCTATGGAGCTAGATGGCTAAATTCTGCACTCGCCTGCGGAAGTGTTCTGAGAGTGGGAGTTCTCCTTATATTAAAATTACTGAATCAGGAATAGCCTAGTGAGGAGGGAAAAGTATGTTCCTACCTTAAGTTTTTTTATAAATCTGTCAGTAATCCGCCGGTCACGGCGCGCGCACTTCCGGGTTCACTAAGTGCAGCACATGCATGGAAATGACTTTCAGCTGTACAGAGTTAAGACTGATGTGTGTGTGTGTATATAAGGAAGCAGAAACGGATGCTTCGGTGTGAATCGTTGTTCAAACTACGCATGTGACTGTGATGCTAAGCGTGACAGCCTCACGCTTAGCATCGCCCCCTAGTGCCTTGCTGCAGTGCAGGTAAGATGAGTCTGTTAACACTGACAAAGGCTAAAAAATAACAGTAATTTGAAGGGAAAATGAATATATCAAATAATAATATATTACTTAAGATACAATATTATATTGTATTTTATTTTAGGAGAGCATCTGGCCCTCACAATGTCTGCCGAGAAAAAATCTAGCCCTTGGACAAATGTAGTTGACGACCTCTGGTCTAGACCATGCCGACCTTCACCACAAATTGTGGAAATCCTCATATCTACACCACACAAACTGCCAATCATGCAGCGCCAAGTTATGTAACAGCAAAAACTAAGCCACTCAAAACTGTCACCTGCTATGAGGAGATCCCCCTGCTGTTCTGTAAATCTGTAGCTCATCTTTCCCTGTGTTGCTCTGGGATGGGACAATGAGCTCTGTGTCTACAGAAGCAACATTTGGGCTACATTTGTGTAAAGAACATTTTTTTCTGTTAGAATTTGTCTATAACGGGTTTATGTTCTGTCCGTCCTTTTGCTGCAACAGAGCAGACAGGGCATAAACTTACAGAAGATACTGAACCACACAATAACTCACATTATTCATTGTTATTCAAGTTGCCTTGACAAAGCCAATCTACTTTTATTCTTTTATTCTTTTCAAGGCATTTTTTCTTGACTGGAGCTCTGGGAAATAATTATTCCTTTAAGGTATAAAGTGACTCTACTCTTTTGTGTGTTTTGAAGATGCATTGCAATTATGTTTCACATTAGGAAGAGGTCTTTCTTCAGTTACGACAAGTCAGCCACAGCACCTGTGGTTCCTCTGCTATGACGGTGAATGAGCAGGCCATCTCTCTAATTCTGTCAAGTGCGCAAGAATATGTTCAGTCACTGGTGCATCCTAGCCTCCACCCTGTAATCCATCAAAGAAAATCAATTCATTGGTCCACAACTTGTCACCACTTTGCTGATTCAAACGGGGATTCATTTTTAACTATATGTGGCAGGTTGAACACATGTAGTAGATCCTTAACAATGCTAGGAGAGCCCGGTACCAGTCAAGGTGTCGGAGAATGAGTAGGTTTGCAAAACAATGCAATTATTAATACAATATTGGGCAAAACGCTTATGGCATGTCATCATAAAGTACTCTCGTTTATCCTACTGGATATCTGCAAATGGTGAAAGAAATGATTGTTGGAGGAACTATAAAAAGTAATTTGTTATGCAATAAAAATAAGATCAGTAAGAAGCAAGAGAGCTGATTTATGTGAAAGAAAGCAAGACGGTAAATGCAAACGAGGAGAATAACCTTCTGTTGAGTGTACGTTCTCAGACACAAACCCTAAACGCCTCGGCATTCTGTCTGTAAAATCTTGAGCAATTTGTATAAAAGAGCATCAAAGAGGTCACTCTAAAGGAGATCCCTTTTCTGTTATCTTGACTACATAAGAGTTTGCCAAGGAATCTGGCTGCCAGATTAAAATGAGATATGATTCATGTGTACATTTAAGTGCAACAGACATAAGATCAGAAGAGAATTTTTTTCTTTCGACAATCTACCCTTTATAATGTCTCAGAGGCTTCAGAGACGGAACTTAACTATTCATGGCAGTGGGCTTTATGATGAAAACAGATTGCATGTGTCTGGCCTCAGTTCAGCTTTACTGCTGATTAGAGACAGCTCTGACATGCCTCAAGAACATCCCCACACCAGCCTTACAACAAAGCTGAGGAGTTTCCTTAGTCTGAGCCCATGAGTGTGTGTGTGTGTGTGAGTGTGTGTGTGTGCATGCGCAGAGGGTTAAGCGCTGATGAAATCTTTTCCTGTTTTTCCTCATCACTAAAGTGCTCCACATCCTCCTCTTTCATCGGGACTGTTATGTAGTATTGAAGCCTTTTCATCTGTTGCTTAAGGGCATCTGAGACAGACAATTAAGTCGTTTCTTTAAAGAGTCTCAAGAGTCCCTTGTATTCAGTCACATATCAGTTTATAATGTATCTTTGTCTTACATAGCCATGGGTATTGTATCTTTACAATGGTGAAAATGGCATTAACTATTTAACTGAAACACACTACAAGGCCAAAAATACCCCAATATCAAACGCTGTTTTTTGGGCAGTCGGTTCTGGCTCATGGTCCACATTCCAATTCAGCCAAAGATGTGGAATAGGGTTGGGGTTAGGGCTCTGTGTAGATGAGTGAAGCTCCGCACTAAAATACACTATATGGACAAAGGGATTGGGACACACCTGTTTTTCAGGATTTGGGCTAGACCCTTTACGTCCAATGAAAGGCAATCAACGCTTCAGCATGCCAAGACATTTTGGAAAATGCCATGCTTCCAACTTTGTGGACACAGTTTGAGGAAGGCCCTTTTCTATTCCAGCATGACTGTGCCTCAGTGTAAAAAGAAAGGTCCATAAAGACATGGATGGATGAGTGCCGGTGTGGAAGAACTTGACTGGGCAGCACAGAGCCCTGACCTCAACCCCATCCAACACTTTTGAGATGAACTGGAACAGAGATAATGAGCCAGGCCTGCTCATTCAACATCATTGCCTGACCTCATAAATGATCTACAGAAGGAATGGGCACAAATTCCCACAGAAACCCCAAAATCTTGTGGAAAGTCTTCCAAGAAGAGTGTAAGCTGTTAGAGCTGCAAATGGGGGATCAACTCCCTATAAAATATGTGTGTTTGAATGCAATGTCATTAAAGTCCCTGGTGGTGTAATAGTCAGGTGTTTCAATACTTTTGTCCATATAGTGAATTTCTTTATGGACCCCACTTTGTGCACTATAGAACAAAGGTTCCCAGTCCATTAGAAAACAAGTTGGTACAAAACCTGAAAAACTGTCCTTTTTGTCTGGTCTCATTGAGCTTGGGATGGATAGCAGTCTTCTACCAAGACAAACCTGGAATCGGTGGTACTGTACTGTGAGTTTGTGTCTTTTACTGCAGTTGTCGTTTCTAGACATTACTGCTAGCAGTATTTACAGTTGAGTGAAGCGGCTCTAACAAGGTCTTAATTTGATGGGCCTACTTACTGGAAAGGTGGCATCCTTTTTACATCCTTTTACAGCACATTTTTTCAGCATTCATTTTATGCACCAGTGGGATAGACTGAGATAGCCTAACTCACTAATTAGAAAATGAGTCCGCATATTTTTATCCATGCAATATATCTGTCCCTGTCCAGTCTGTTCCTCATTCTTGACTGAAAACCACAAAAAATGGAATGTACGCTGGATATAATGAGTGCATGTTTACAACAATAAACTGATTCAAGGTATTATAGGATCACTATGGTTCTGCATAAAAAATATCAGCTTAATTGCATGTTATTCCCTTGGGGCGGCATGGTAAATGCCATCCTAATACAAGTTCATTAAAGAGGGGTCATGAAGGCATACATGACATTGAGACTGCATACATGACATTTAACTGCTGTCAGTCATAGGCTGATAAACCCTGTGGTTATGGTGGTGTTGGCGGTGAACGTGGGGCTTTTCTTCAAAGTGTATGTTCATTTGTCATTCACAAGTCACTTTGTTAGATGTCTGCAGCACCTAAATTATTCTCCCATGCATGAATGAAAACTGAAGGCAGGACTTATTAAATGTACTGACTTTTAAATATCAAAGTCAGAAGTCACCTTCCTTTTAGTGGTAACTGTTAGTCAAGACTATGATGCATTACCACTAGGTAGGGATACAAGAATCACATCATTACTCTTGGGACAATACTTGTATCTCTGTTTTTGTAATTTTTTAATGGTGGGACAAAATTGGCCTTTTACATTGTGTATGGCATAATGAATGCATTAGTGAAAAGGGTCTCACATTACTTTACAAGAACAAAAACTTGTTCCATTTAGGTCGACTCAAAGTTTGGAAAGCTTTTTCTAATGTTACCATTTTAGAGAGTGAAAGACAAAACAGCAACAATGTCATATCAGACTTTGTTTTTACCTAATCTACATAATATGTAAATTATGTATATTATAATGTCATATCTTTAATATTTTCTCAAGACCCGAAGTCCCCATTGTCTCAAATAGTAAATGATAATGAAGTAAAACCTGTGTTGCTACTTTTTTTTTTTTTTAAGTTTTATATTATCATTACTATGAGTGTCAGTAGCAGATAATGGAAGGTTCTCAGTAAATTGCTCAATAACACATTTGGTCTTCAGATTCTTTTTAAAGAAAGTGATCAGTTCACTCATCGCTTATGCAACATTTTTCCCAAAGTCAGATGGCATGCAGCCAAAAAGTATGAAAGTCCACCAACACAGTCACTGTTTCTTGGCCTTAAAGCATTAAGCACTGACCCTGAAGTTTTCAGACTGTTTCTAGAACCAAACAACCTTGAGTGAACTTTGCATTTGACCCTTGTAGTTTCCCCTGGAGGTCCAGAGTCCTGTCCAGTCTTGTCCTTTTTGTTTACTGTGGGCCTGATGGCAGGGAGGAATGCAGGGTCCCTGTGGACTGGCTGTTCGATTAACTATCGGCCAGTGCAAATTAAATCTGCTGTCCCTGCCTAATTTCACATGAGCCATTGATCTCCCCATCAGAGAAGATGTACTGTGTGCCACTGACGGGTAAGAAGTCTTGGAGGGTGACCAAGAGCTAAGAACGGAGTTTGGCTGGAGACTAGAACCCCTCATCATTGCCTGTGAACTGTGTGGCTTAAGAGTGCAGCTAAAGCTATCAGGGTTGAGAAACAGACTTGCACAGATAATTTTTATTCAAGAAGTCCTGTTGTATGTATATATATTTTTATTAGGAAGTTAAGATCATTACAAATGGGCAGGAACCTATTATTTCTTTTTTCATCAGGTTATTTCAGGGGGGGCTCTTTTATGCTATGCTTGGTTGGGATAGAGGTATTTCAGTGTACAACAGAAACTGGAGTTCATGATAGACAACCAAACAAAGGCAAATCCATAGTCTGTCTTGAAGTTAGAAATGTATCTGCACAGCATTTTTGGAGTTCCCATTAGTTTACTGAGCGACAGTTGATTGTTGAAATCTTTCAGTCAAAATTATGAAGAGGTCAAGGCAGTGGTCAGACTTCGTAATAAACAACTGATCTGTCTGTCATGACTGGTGGCTGGCACACAGGAGCAGAGACACACTTGCAGAAGTGAATCGCAGACATTTATTGTGAGTAAACAGGAGAATCGGAATGAGAAGGTCACTCTTCAGACTGGCTTTTCCTCACTGTTTCAAAACACAATCCAAAACCAAAACCCAATCAGGAGAGCCTTGTTTACCTTTAAAAAGCTGCTAAAAACTGCACCTTTCTTCTCCGCAGGTGCACCTCTGTTGCACTTTCAATTTTCTTTTATCAATGTTTTTGTATTTTTTTTCTTTTATTTATTCCTATATTTTCTATACTCTAAAATAAAATATATTCTGTTTTATTTTATGTATTCTGTTTCTGCAAAGCATTTTGAATGACCCTTTATGGATGATAATGTGCCATATAAATAAACTTGAACTTGAACCTCAGTCCACTAGGCGACTAGAGAATCCTGCACGGGAAAGAGAGAGGGAGAGAGCCAGATACCCTAAGTGTGATGATGAATGGACAAGCATCTGTGTTTACATACAGTTAGTGATGGGTGAAACTAATAATGATAGTGAGATATATCAAAGCAGAGATAATGGTGTGTGTGTGTGTGGGGGGGGGTAACACTGTCTGTTATTTTGTAACCTGTACTGTTTCTGTATATTTATTTTGAGTGAGCTTCGAAGAAGAACATGTATTGTTATGGAAAGCTAAAGATATATTGCGTAATCGTCCAGGTGTTTTAGACATAGCAGTTGTGCAGAAATGCTAAAGTAAAAAAAGCCTAACCCAACCTCTTACTTTAACAGTGACAGATATCAGTGTTCCACTGGCATTGTTTTTTTAGAATGAGAACTTAACACCAATAGCACTTAACAGCACTACTGGACAAAACAGCCCAAAAATCCAGGATGAGTGCATACAGATGCACTGATGAAATGCAGAACTGTGAGTGCATGTACATGTAGCAAATAGGAGGCTGTGTTAGACTTTTATTGAAAGTTTGTTGCTTAGTTGATTAAATATTTGACCAGTTTAAATGTCAATGAAATTCTGTGTATAAATGAGCCTAGTAGAGACAGAACATAACATGTCAAGAACTCTAATAACACTCTTCATTAACATAATCAGTGTATTGTTCCTTGAAATGGATAACCTTTGTTGCCGTTTTGCCACGCCTGAAATGAATTTGGGGCAGACTTATTTTCAGCATCTTTGAACTGTGAAGCTGTGCTGGAAGCAAAGTGTAAAAGTCCCCTCAACGAACATGTACTTCACATCAGAAATTCAGTACCGCATTATTTTTCAGAACGCTCAGTTAACAGAAGAAAATGTGCTATCACTGTGAATGAGAATAAGCTTTATTTCACATTTCACATTTTGAATGGCATGTGTCAGGTTATTGTCGCTCTCAGAAAGATCCATCTCAGCCAAAACACGGGACCACATCTGAACCAGTTCTCAGATACCACAGATGGTTGTCAGTGCAGGGTAATTGTACACTTGGTGTGCGATTATGAAAGTAATCTACAGCAAGTAAACTTAATTTGCAATTCATTAAGTTTAAAAAGATCAGTAGTGATCAGGAACGGACAGTAAATATGATACATGTATTTAAAGTTCCAATTGGATTTTGTCCTTTGTATTTGTTGAGGTTGATGAAACCGCTGTATATTTTGTATCAGAATACATTAGTGTTTTATACCTTTGTTTAAAATACTGTAAAATACTTTGCGAGAATACATGACATCTACATGATATCATAAAAATGCAAAATGATGCACAGTCTTTGAATGGTCATTTGCCCAAATTTATTGAGATCAGAATGTAGGCTGGCAGGCTTCCATTCATTTTTTGCATAAACTGCTACAATTAATGACAGTTTCTGTTAAGTTTTGGTGTTTGTTTTAGTAGGTTAGGCTATAATGTTAGCTTCCTTCTTTCAGCCTATAAGTTTTCATTAGCTTTGTACAATAAAGCATTTCAGAGTTGTTTTGTCACATTGTATTGCCATGAGATATTGATGACATGTAGCTTGTTGAACATATTTTTGTGCCTTATTGTCACTAACAACATTGTATTGCAACATCATTACATTTAAGGCATTTAGCAGACACTTTTATTCCCTAAGTGACTTGTCCCTAGCTAAAGGGGACAGTCTCCCTGGAGCAACGTGGGGTTAAGGGTCTTGCTCAGGAACCCAGTGGTGGTCTGCTGAAGGTAGGATTTGAACACATGACTTCTTGGTCCAGAGGCAAGGATCCTACCCACCACCACCTCTCATTAAATAGCAGGCTGTCAGCCTAACCCCAACTGGACTTTGTTGTAGCTCACAACTCGCCAAGTGTGCAACAGGGGCTGTTTTGTGTTTTGTGAGAAGTGTTCTCAATTAAGTCTCTGCTGTTTAACAAGACTGTGTGGACACTATATTTGAAAATGCATGCCAGAGGTGGGAACAATGAGAGGGAGAGACGTGAGCGAGAGAAAGGCTGGCAAACATGAGAAGAGGTAAGGGAGGTAACATTAGTTTGTCGCACAGTTTTCATTGCCATTGCATCTATGACATTTTATTATTATATTTATGATTAACAATCAAATGATTAATTACATAGAAGCTAGTTGCTATGGGTGAAAGTTCTGTAAGTTGTCTGCTTATGAATGATTAAGTTTGTGTTAATTATGCTAAGTGGGCCCTTTATTACCAAACACAATGCAACCAAATATAAGTACAATTATGAGTAATTAACAAACTGTTAGTTAAACATTAAACTGTTGGTCACTTTAAAACAAACCTTTTTTAGATGAGCATAGGAACATGTGGGGATCTGGAATGATCAGAATATTTAATTTATTCACTGGTTGCTCATGTCAGATTTATGGCATGCCTTTCTAAAATGTGTAAAACACAAGTTTTTGTTGATACATAGCATGGCTGCTGTATTTCATAGTTTATTTTCATACACTTCCAACATACACCACTGACCACCACTTACCAGTTAATCCATGACCCCCTCCTGCTCGTGTGGGTTTACTGAGCCTGTGGGAAGTAAAGATGTCATCTGATCCTCATACTACTTTGATGTAACCCAAATTTTGGTGTTAGTTAAGACACACCCTAGCCTAAGTCACTTACCGATCCTAACACAGTTATAAAATCATAAAAACACAACTAAGCCACAGAAAAAGGAAAAAGAAAACCCCCTCACTCATACGGCGTGTTACTGCATATTCTTCCGCCGTACTCAACCAAACTACTTCGCCCTCATAGTCCATAAGTATGAGGCTAATGGTGTAAGCTGAATGGGAGTGAGTGTCATAAACTCAAAACGCCGTGTGTCGAGACTGTTGTAACCTGAGGACCCCCAGTATAGCCTGGTTTTACATAATTATTTTGTGATTGAAGTTTGTGGTCCAAAACAAATCCACCATCAGTGTCTGATGCCAGTGATGCTTTTGTGGCTGAAATCCTCACAGCAATATTTCTATATGTTGGATAATGTCATACCAGAAGAGCAGAGACTGTTACTGCACCTCCAGGGCAACAAACTTTCCAAATCAACTTACTTTTGGTTTTAGAAGAGACATTGGTTGAGTGCTTTCGAACTGCAAACCTTTGGACATACCGTTCTGTGCAAATCAATTAAAGCCATTTTTCTCAGTGTGTGATAATGCATCTTTCTGCCAGCAAAGTTAACATTAGAATAAATGTAAGCAAGCAAGAAAACAGTAAGAAGTGTCAGGATGTGTGTTGTTTGTAAAAAAAAGTAGCTTTGTGAGGTGGTAACAAGAACACATGTTTGCTTCCAGGTTTCTTCTCAATACCTCCAGTCATTGCTTGGATTTGTGGCATTATTTAATGTACGCCCTGCACATTATTTTCATGCGTTTTGTTATGCTGTCACAACAAATATGGATGATTTCTTTGTGAGAGTGAATGCTTCTTCCTTTCAGTCCGCTGACATTTTAGTCCTAAATACAATAACAAATGACAAGCTTAAAGAAGGACCACTGTTCTCTCATTAATCACAGCTAGTTATACAGGTGGGCAATACTGAAGACTGATGACTTTAAGTAGGAATCTGGAAAGGTATAAATATTTACAGCTACCTGTAATGAGCTGCATTCAAAAGCTAATCAAATGATGTGTATAATTAAAAAATGGGTACATTGTCCTAAATGTCTCAATATATTACTGATTTCCAGTAGCCTGCTTTCTGCAAATAGAAGAATATGCAATCCAACTCAGATCACATCTCGGTGTTTGAACTGACAAATGATTGGTGTGAAATTCCCTTGCAATTTCTTTCTACCCCCCTCCTGGATACAGGGGCATGAACCATCAATCTGTCCTCAAAGGGCTCCTGAGAGCTCATTTGATCTTGGCATGGTCTTTTAGCTCTCTTGTCAATGGTCAAGACCAGACCAAACCAGATTAGGTTTCTCATCTTGGTGCAAAGCCGGGCTTTTCGAGCTGCCCCTTAATGGTTTTCTATTCATTTGCTGCTGCTGCTTTGGTGCTGCTGAGGCAACTTACGATCAGAGGGTACATGCCTAGTGATGCACTTTTGCAGGCTAGGAAATGATACTGATGTAGTTATTGAAAAGAGTCATTCACAAAGTTTTAGTGCTGATTACAGCCTACTTCATCACTTTTTGAATAAATTTGATTAAGATGACCAATACGACCAAAGGAAGACTGAAAGAAATGTGCTTACTTCTTCTATAATCCCTCTTGAAATGTGCTTTCTAGTCCAGATATAAATGGTTATTTTGCTTATTGTTGTTCAGATGCTTTCAATAGGTGTCTCATATGTTCTATATTTAATTTCTGATTGATTTTGCTTTGTCAGTTCAAACTCTTTGTGCTGGACAAAAGTGGGCTTTGATTGCATGAGGACAAACAAGGACATGCATTGCTGTAGAAAACACGAAATCCAGTGCAATCTAGTGAACAAAAGACTGCATGCACAAAACAACTCTCACACAAACCAGACCTTTTCTGTGAATTCCACACTTCCATGTAATCAAACTTGTTATCTTGGTTGAGTCATATGCAGGCTGACGATTGCACCACATTGGTGTTAGAAGCCAGTGTGTTTTGTTGTCACTGTAAGAACTGAGTGCTCGTCTGACTTTAACAACCGAACAAACCATCTCACTTCATATTCTGCGGCAAATGGTGCAATCACACTATGGAGAAAGAGTACTGATGGGTTCTAAATACCCAATATTTTGCTCAGAATGTGTTGGAGTGAAAATAAAATTGCTGCCATTTAAATGAATAAGTGCTTTGTACATCTGGCTTTAATGATTGCTGCTCCAAGCGAACGCTGAGTGAAAGACATCACAGATTTTCAAAGAAGCTCCTTTTCAGCTTGTGATTTTACATTAACTGTACAATGCCATCAAGGCCAAAGCAGACTGAATGCTGGCAAAAATGTTTATTTCATTGTGAGATGTTTCGAATATAATGAAGGCAGAAACACGGACTGCAGCTCAAAGAGAGAGTATATAAAAGTATCTGTTTTATGTAAAAGAGAGAAAAGCACAATGTATTAATTTTGTCTTTTGCAACATAATAAAAAAACATTTGCGTAACTTTAAGATTTTCACATTTACTAATTTTCTTCTACCGAAAAGTGTTTCCCAAGGACCTACCATTTGCGAACATTTCAGCCAAAACTGGTCGAAATGATACGACTTTTTCCCATAGATAGCATCCTTCATCCTGGCTAGATCTTACTGTTAGCTTATTATATACTTATAATAAGCTTCAGAACAATGCTGTTACTGCAACCTAGAGAGTAATTAAAATAATAAATTCTCAATTGCTTTTGGTGTAGAGTTGTTTTCTTGTGTTATTCCCATTGGTGTTTTATCCACTGGGTTAGGGTCTGGATCATAGTAATGACCCAGCCGATGGACCATCCTTCTGCTCAGAGTGTGTGAAGAAGCCATTTGGAACAGATATGGTTAAACACACTTTTACCAGACAAGAACACAAAGTTGAAACTGACTGAGGTCTGTAAGGAAAACTCTTTAAAAGATATGCATTTTACATTACACTTCTTGGTCTACATACATGTTGTGGATCAAATAAAGATATGTTTAACCATATATTTCCTCATGAGTGAAATCTGTGACTGAATCAGTATTATCTTGTCAACTTAGATATTGATGCTATCCAAAGAAAATCAGGTAACACATTATTTTGATGCTCTCCTATAAAAAATATCGCCCTGCGATCAGGAAGTCGTGGGTTTGATTCCCAAGACTGCAAGTGGTGCCACTGAGGTACCCTTGAGCAAGGTACCATCCCCACACACTGCTCCTCGGGTGCTGTGTTTCCGGCTGCCCGCTGCTTCACTTGGGTGAATGGGTTAAATGAGTTAAATGAGTTAAATGCAGAGGAAGAATTTTGTGCTGTTCACATTGTGTGCTGTGGTGTGTTCACATATGACAGAATTTTCACTTTTACTTATTGGTAGCAAAAAACACACGTAAATCAGTAAATCATTACCAGTATACGGTTTTTTGGGTTATGGGTAGGTAGGGTTAGAATGAAATGTCATCAGTTTTTCCAAATGAATGTTATTTTTTGTGGTCAACAGTATGTTTCTTTCCAGTGTCTCAGTAGAGACTTACTGGATGGTGCAGCCTATTATGTAATATTTCTTGGGACATTTGTAGGAGACTTTGGCTGTGCAAAAAAAAAAATGTCCGTCAGGATAGCTGGTATAAAATATATGAGAAATAAGCCTCAAAAGAAGAGGCTTTTTATTCTTTGGAATTCATATAATTTTACTTGCTGTTAACAGATGACTAGAAAAGCTATTTATTTTTTATTTCATCAACACCAAAAAGGCATAAGAAAAATAAAAACTGAATAGGATTGGGCTGATTCATATTTAGCCCAAGCAGTAGATTCACACTGCCTGCATCAAATGTATTGTGTTGTATTACATGTGTTGTTCTCCAGAACTCTTTAAGACAACAATGCCCGGCGTCTCATTCCCACAGTCTGTAATCAGTAGATTGCAGAGACACACATAAAATCATCATAAAATAATGCATGCATACATGATTATGAACTTTTTCATTGGTTTTCACTGAATGTCAGATACAGCTAAACTGTGAGAATTAATGTTTAACTTTGCTTCATAAGATACTTTTGCAGTATCATTTAGAGCCAAGCAGTATCATTTAGAGCCAAGCTCAGTGTGATAATATAGTAACTATGCATGTACATTTGGAACTTGTGTAACAGAGATTCATATAAGATAATGCTGTTTGAACCTTTTTATGCTGCAGTGAAAAAGTGCAGTGCAGTTGTGAAATATATTGTGCTTGTTAGATTGCATCCAGTCTTGTGACCAGCCATCACTGAGTTCCACAGTTAATATTTCAAGCTAAATGACCCACCTGAAGAACCAAAACTAGTGACCACTAGTGCTACTTTTCTCAATGTACAACATGCTGAATATTGTTGACAAGTCATGTGTGTGTGTTGCATGGCTGTATGCCATTTATGTATGGATTTATTTATCTCTGGTGTTGTCTTTATAGAATTTAGACAAAATGAACAGGTTTAGAGGAACTGTTATTGCCAGGTTTTGTTTGATCAAATGATTTACATAGTATGGTTATTGCATGGTGTATGTTTGTTTACATGTGTATGTGTGTGCATGATGATGGGCATTAAAAATAATGAACCAGATGTTCTACGTTTGGTTCTGAAGCTGTAACTCCACAGGGTTGTTGTTTTCCCCCAGTAGTTGGGTAAAGATCCACATCGCAGCCTGCTGACTCAAACTGTTAACCCAAATCCAGCTGGGTTGCAACAACTCATGCTGGGTTTGTCCATTTTGGATCCTGCTCTAGGTTTCCAAATGATGCAACTTGGCTTATTTTTAAAATATCAGATTTTAGTGTATACGTGTATATCCGTGCATATAGTATATATTTTGTGTATGTGTGAATTCATTATACTCACGCGTACACTAATATATTGATTACGCTGAAAAACATATTTCATGTTATTTCAGGGTGAGTCTTGAGAAATAACCGTCAGGTAGCAGACACAGTGTGCAGATAATCTTGAATCTTGAATCCGCTTAAATACATAAAACATCCATGTTACATTTTACCCAGACTTAGACTGTGGTTCACTCAGGTCTGCAATGTATGTCAGCCATGTCTGGTTGAACGTTGGTCTGAAAAAATATCTGAAATTAAAACAAAAAGGGCTTTAAAAGCATCCACTCATTATAGTGCAGACAGCAGTCCAGCAGGGGCTAAACCCTAGCCAAGGCTAATCACAAACTCCTGCATTCTCTTTGGTGTTTTCTATCTAAACTCTGCACCCTTTGAAGTGTCGACACTGTGCGTGTATGTGTGTGTGTGTTTGTGAGGGGTGTGAGCGAGAGGTGGACAGGGCGACAGGTGGGCTCAGCTCCTTCCATCTGTCTTTTTCCCCACACCTCTAATCCACTCATCCTTGCATTTCTCACTCTCTGTTTGTTCCAGGGCTGGAAACATGCCTCCCTCATTTGCGTTGATTTGGTGAATAATTTATGCTGAAGTAGGCGTGAGAGGTGTGGGTATTGGGGTATTGTGTGCATGTGTGGGTTTGTGTGTGTATCTGTCACAGTGAAGGTTGGATGTAAGCCTGTCTAGCATATAGGCCTAAATATGCAGATTTTTAAGTACATGTAGTCTCAGAAATGGGATGTCTGAACAACATCAGATTCTTTATTCATCATGGTAAAAAATGCAGTATAGACAGTGTTTGATAGTAATGAACTATGTGTTTACTGGATTATATAACCTAAATACATAAACCAAGAACTTGTAGACAAAGTAGGATGTCTTTTAAAATAGGTACAATCCGAATCTATATTCTTTTTTGGGATTACTGTTTAAAAAAAAATGATTAGGCTGTATTCTTAACTTACTGAATGTGTCCTTACACCTCTTAAAAGCTGTTGCACTTAACACTCTCTCGCACCCCTCACATCCAAACTCACACATGCGCACACACACACACACACACACACACACACACACACCACACACACACGTAAAGCTTTAGTCAGCCATTAAGTTCTAGTTGGGTGTAAAGCTGTAGTTGGGAGTTCTAATGAAGCATAAAGCTTTAGTCAGCCATTAAGCTAAAAAAAAAGCCAGGTCTAAATCTCTAGTTGCATATTAAGTTCTAGTCAGGCGTTAAGCTCTAGTCGGATGTTAAGGTGTAATCAGGTATAAAGCTCTAGTCAGGCATAAAACACTTTCCTGGTGTCAAACTCTGTCCTTACCATGTTTAATGAAAAATGTTGGCATAGTACCCACCCCTAATTCAAAACTACCAAAGGACGAGTACAGGATAGAGGCTCTTTAACGGCTAGTAGATATTCCTGTGTGATATTCTGACTTCATCAGTTGATCATTCACTTGCAAAAATGGCACCAGATCTGTCTGCTAATGTTCCTAGAGTCAGTTCCTACCTTCCCAGACGATGCTGCTTGGCTGATGACACTGTGCCGCTCCCTGTTTGTACACTGTTTATAGAGCAAAATTACAATTTCTGCCTCCAAATGGATCAATAAAGAATAACTTGTGCACGCTCTTGTTTATTTTCTTTGCTGAGGTTTGACCTTTGGAAGATTCGCTCCTTCAAATCTGGAGCATCCCTCTTTGATTGCATCTCTCTGTGAGAAACGTGTTAGACTTCTAAGAAGTGACATTTTACTGGCCCTCATGCAGCTCATAGAATTGGGTGTGAGGCGTATCCGAAACATTGACCCAATAAAGTCTTTAGAGCTGGGTATGTTAGTGATTTGGTAGATAAGAGCAGGAGACATGACATTTCCCATTGCAATACACAGGACCGAAAGAGTTTGATTGGTGGCATGGGGTCTGGACACAGCTGCTTCCGTCTGGCTGTAATTTACTCTCCATCCTTTATGAATTGGGCCATTGTGGGTGGAACTGTCATGTCATACTATTATAGCGTACTATATGAGAAGCAGTACGGCAGGCTCACTCAAATGCACACACATAGCAGTCTAACTGGCCCTTTTCCAGTTTGCATTATAACTGTAAATGTGAACAATAATAGTCTTTATCACAACAAGTTTATAGACATTTCACACGCTTCTCTAAAGAGTTTATACAATGAAAAACAAAGTTATTCTTCTTTTTTAAATAAGTTCCATGTGGTATGTAAACAATGTAAAGGTTTCGAAATGCTCTGTTCACATCCTAGTCCAGGCAATGCAATCAGAAACTGTGATGTCACTAAAAACCAACACATGTACACATACCCTTACAGCAGTTTACAGCTGTACAGTGAAGTTGCAAGGAGAGTTTCAGTCCACACTGCGTCTGAATGTGGCACAGTGCAGGCCATCTATTCAGAACAGAGCTTGAGTACATATATCGTTCTCAAACGCACAGTAAAAAAATAAGCTGGTTTTGGTGTACAAAACCACATAAAAGTCAGAAGCAGACCTCAGGGAAAGGAATAAAGATTAAAAGTTTAGGATATGGGCCCTTTAGTGAATGTGTGGCCTATATTAGTCTCTTTTTACAGACATAACTAAAAATATACATAACATGCTGATAACAAAAACAAAATCACATGCTGGCCTTTGTTTCTACTTGAGGGATAATTTCAAATCATCATGTAAGATATTTAACTTGAAGATGAAATGTGCATGACATATGACAGAAGCAGTGTGTGCACATTTGCTAGTTGTTTTGATACCACTGTATTCATTAAGATTGATGGCTAAATTACATTTCCTTTGTGTTTTACACAGCCACAATGATACCACATGCTTTTATGTATTGCACTGACCCATTAATGCAGGGAAATGGCAAATTACGTGCATGCATTATTGTGCATAAGTCCATTTCTGGGATGGGGTTTATGGGGTTTCTGTAGTTTGTTTTTTTTTTCTTGTTGTTTTTATGATTTTTACTAACTATGAACAATTATTTTTTGTCATGTTCTTCAAACATACAGTTTTTCTCAACTGGACATATCCCTGTCTGACCTTGCAAATATAATTTTCTTTTGAAATTTTACTACACGTGAGGCCTAGTTTACTGAGTAAATGTTATTTCTGTCCTCTCTGTCATGTAGTGCCCATAGAACACAGTGTGCAAAATCTACAAAGCACACTAGACTTTGGACAGACTCCAGGCAGAGGCTCAGGCATGTAGGGCTGCCCGAAGTCTAGTGGGCTTTGTAGATCTTGCACTCTGCCTTCTCTGGGGTAGTAGTGGAGCCAGGAAGATGTGACAGATCCACTCTCCCTCTAAGGGGCTTTAAGCTTCAGTGAGAATTTATTCACACCAGCTTCCAGGGCACTTTGCCCCTCTGTCTGAAGACTAGTTCCCCCAACCTCCTGGAAGGCTAATATTGCCTGACTGAACACATGCTGGAGGAAGCAAGCTGGGGCCACACACAAAATTTGTTTTATCCATCCGCTTATTAGAAAACCTGACGATCCATGCCTTTTAAAAGAAGAGAGAACTGAGTGACAGTGAGAGTTGCTATAAGGGCCTTCTACAAGTACCATCCACCCTCAGAACCTAGAAAATTCATGTGAGATCTTGGCAAAAAAAAAAACATTTTTATATCCCAAATTTTTATTAAAAGAAATGTATTTTAAGGCGCAACCGAGGGCCAGATGGGGCTACCACCCAACCCTGCTCCTCTGGTCCAGATCCCAGTCCACTAAATATCGTAAGCATCCCCACACATCAGGACTCCAGAGGGGGGGGGGATTATCATGTTCCTCCACAGCTTGTGTAGGGTTTCAGAAGTGGGGCATGTAAAACTGGATGAATCTGATCATCTACAGGTAATTGTAGTTTGTAGGCTACGTAGGATTATGAAAGGCTCTATGAACCTATTTTTTGCCCAGCAGTTTCAGTTTTATGTTTCATGTGGACAACCAAACCTTCTGGCCAGGATGGTAGGTGGCTGTCGGGTGTTGTTTGTGATCAGCTTGTGCCTTTTGATGATCCACTGCTTTCTGCAGCTGGCTTCTCATTAGTTTAGTGAAAATGGTTCTTCTGCAGAATTGTACTATGTTGGATGGAATTAAAGTCAATGGATAAGTATTCTTGATGGTAACTGCACAGATGGCAAGCACACAGTTGTTGATGCAGGGGTCTGAACCTTCCATCCTTCTTCTTAACCAAGAAAAAACTGGATCCAAGCTATAGTGATCCCTCGATATAACCGTTGAGGGCTTGTTGTTTGGGTAAAGAAAGGGGGTATATATGATCATTTAGCATCTCCGACAAGGTCAATGGCACAATCACTGTTGTGATGTGGGGATAGTTCTTGGCTTATTTGATAAGAAAATACTTCCTTCAGGTCTTGACATTCAGTAGGAATGAAGGGTCCTACTTTTAATTGTGGGTTTTTGAGGGGAGTGAAAGTGACCATTCTGTCACATGTGAACACACCACAGCACAGCACGAAATTCTTCCTCTGTATTTAACTCATTCACCAAGTGAAGCAGTGGGCAGCCAGGAACACAGCCCCCGGGGAGCAGTGTGTGGGGATGGTATCTTGCTCAAGGGTACCTCAGATCAGGGAGTCATGGGTTCAATTCCCAAGAATGCCACTAGCAGTCTTGAGAATTGAACCCATGACTTCCTGATCGCAGGGCAAACGCCCTAACCACTAGGTCACCAGCTCCCCCAAACGTCCAAACATGGAATGTTGCGACAATGTACAAAACATTCCGTATCCCGTACACCCTTGGTCCAGCTGATATCAGTGTTGTGGACAGCTAACCATGGGTGTACGGGGGTTCACAGGTAGTGACCAGTAATTCATTTCATAATGCAAGACACCGATTTGTAGATTTGGAGTTTGGGTTATTTGACCCAACTTCCCTTTACCAATGGGTTCTCCACTGAGTGAATGCATAGCAAATGTTGGCAAATAACATTGCAGCAAATTTGTGAGGCGAGTGTTGAATCTGTGAAGTTGCCCACCAACCTATGAGGGCACAGGCAGAGTATATTTAATTATTCCAGGAAATCAAGAAGTTAATTTCAAATTGAATGTGTACTCATAGCGAGAGGAGAACTGGTACTCAGGGCATTCTCATAAATTGTGACACACTCCTCTACAGTAGCAACATAAATGAATTAGCTGTGCTTCTTCTCCTCTCCTCCATAGATAAATGCATCTGACTGACTTGCATGGGCTCACCAGTCGAAGTAGTGTTGAGATGATTTAAAGCAGGGTGGTTTAATGGGAAACAGCATTTTCTAAGGAGATTATCATTACCATCTAGCTAAGTGGATGAGTTGTTCCAATGAGAGATTTTTATCTCGGCATGCCGGCTTGGTTTTCAGTTCCTTCGTAAGCTCCAGAAAAATCAAAGTTTTAAGTGCTGGTTCACTGAAGCCGTTGACTGCTGCTAGAATACAAAAGGATAAAGCATAGTTTGCAGTAGAATCTTCTCCTTGTTTAAGGTTTAGAAATATCTCATCCACAGCTTTTCCTGAGGTAGAATAATCAAAAACATCATGGGAATGCACTAGAGTGTATGCTCAGGTGGTGTTGAAGTCTGCGATAAAGAGCAGTAGGATGTTTTGTATTCGTTTTTACAAAAAAAAAAGTATTGGCAGTGATATTTTTATTGATGCCACTAAAGATCTCGCCAGGTAATCAACATTTCCTGATATCAGCAGATGTATGAAAACATTTATTTCTGTGTTTTCTTAAATCTGTTTTCATACATCTGTTTCATACATCTTTTTTTAGCCTGTGTGGTGTTTTGGTTATCCACAAATGTATAGAATTTTTTTTAAGGGCAAACTGTACACCAAAATTTTCCAAGTAATGAGACTGCCCATGCTTTTCTTCAATTTATGGTGTAGGCGTCTCACCCCGTCCTGCCTCACTCTGTCCTTTAACCCCCTGTTCTGTTTTCTGCTCCTCTGTTATGTCTTGCCTTTGGATATGTTTAACACATGGTTCTGGTTTTTGACAGGCTTTTCCCCACTTGCTTTCTGTCCTCACACTCCTCCCCTGACCTGCCCTACCACTCAGCGCCCACACCTGCTCATTCATTCCCCTGTGATTCAGCTGTGTTTGACTTATCAGTATGTATTTATACCCCTGTCTACGTTCATGTGGACGGTCATCCATAACCCTACCCATGGATCTGAATAATCTTCTTGCTGTTTGGTGTTGCTCACGTTTTCATTGTTAGTCTGTCTGAATAGTCAGCGTCTGTTTGCATTTGCATCCGTTCTCATCCTTCTATGCACCCACACATTACAGATGTGTATATTCCTGATTCACATTGCTCAAAAATGTAGGAACAGGTTGACCATAAAAATTTCATGAGAATTACCCACCTGTTTTTATAGCCTGCCCTCCAGCCTGTATACCTGGGGCACTGGCTGTTCCTTTTGAAAGCCCACAGAAGAATAAGTAAACAAGCTGAGGCGGGGGCATTGGTGCTGAAAGAGGGACGAAACGGTGGTGGGAGAAGTCGTATGTGGATAGAAGCCTCAAAACAAAATGCTCCCTGCTGTCTCTTACACAATCCCAGGAGAACCACAGCCTTTTTAGCTAGGGACAGGCCTCACATTACTCCCCTACTGCCCTCTCTTTAGAGTGGTAACCCAGATGACAGGGAAAAGTGAATTGAAATGAAAGCATTTCTATCTTGATGTTTGTGCATTAAAAATACAGATGCAGAGTACTAAACAGTGTTTAATGCCATATGCAATCCTCTATACTTTTCATAATATGTTCCTAAATGCATTTCTAATGGTTGCCTGTTATTTTTACTATTTAGAGTGGCTGTATACAGCTTGGGACACAGCCTAAATTGTTCATCTATTGTCTACTGTCTGTTGTAACCGGCGCTCTGTCGACTGTTGAATGTTGTACGTCTACATGTCGCAAAATGGCACCACATATACTTTAACTATTTGCCAAGTTGGGTTAAGACCCCAATTGGCCACTGGGTGTCAATACACCAAACTCCAAGCACTTGTGATGAATACCCACTGCAACTCATATGTCAGAATAACTTAGGCAGAAAAGAAACATAAGAAATAAAATCTCATTATTGAAATTGACTTTTTCCCCGCGATAGGTTTCATTAATGTACTACAACAAATCTGATCTAACAAACAATTGCAGAATCACACCTGTAGGACTTTTTTTCTTATCACACATCAAGCTAAATAAAGATAGAGCTTTGCTAAATTTAATCAGACAAATAAAATAAGCACATTACATTGGCACTGAATGGCAAAAAACATATAACTGAGCATAAAATAAACATTGTCTCATATGCACATGGTGACATTATGAATTTTTAATGTAGCAGTCATTCTGAAGGAGCTACCTAAAGTTCTCAAGAACAACATTATAAAACAACACTTGAATGGAAAAAGCTGCAGAGCCCTAGCTTCATCTTAAATGTCCTTGTCAGTATAGCTGGTTTGATGATATGTCATTTGAAAGTTCATGGAACCACAACTAACTAGAAAGATTTCACAACACATTCTCAGATGAATGATAATGAAAGTGTTTGCATAGCCTAGCCAATCCCCTAACTATAGAGGATTTATTCAGAGTTTTGATGCTTTGTGTTCAACGTGTGGACTCTTGAAACCTTGGGAAATGCAGATTGCTAAGAGGAATGGCCCAGAATTTAACTGAACTCCTTCTTGCTATAGGCATCTTAATGTTGTAATTGTGAACACTGGCTTTGCTACAAAGTACTAATGCACAAAACAAAACGCAACAAATTTGTAGTGTTTTTTTAATCCTGTCTTTATGTATATGAATATATATTTTTTGTTCATACTAATAAGTACAAAGTCAACAGAGATTCGATGCACTGGATACATACTGATCAGCCACAACATTAAATCCACTGACATGAAGGAAATAACTATGATTATCTCATTACAGTGGCACCTGTCAAAGGAGGAGATCTATTAGGCATCAAGGGAACAATCAGTTCTTGAAGCTGATGTGCTGAGAGCAGGAAGTGTTAGCATGTGAAGGAGTTAAACAAACGTCAAATTCTAATGGCTAGATGACTGGGTCATACCTCCAAATCATCTTGTATGGTGTTCCTAGGATGTGTTTAGTGGTTAGTAACCACCAAAAGTGGCCCAAGATCTCAATCCAATCTAGCATCTGTGGGATGTGCTTGACACACTGATCCATGGAAGTTCTGCCTCACCTTCAGATATATTGTGGAGATTCAACAATAGGTTTCAGTCAGTCAGTAGTGTTGGTACCAGATGCCTTGAGTTCTATAAACACATCTAGTGACAAAGCTGACTATCCAAAAGTCCTTTAAATTCTTTTTTTTTTATTGTTTAGGTTAAATATCATCTCACACACTGTTCCTTTTACCAAAGTCTTGCAACAATACTGCAAAGCCTTGCAACACCTGCAAACACTGTTAACCACAGAGGGGCTAAAGAGTGTTCTGTTGGATAAATGTAACAAAGTGTCTTCAAGCAGCAGCATTCTGTGAACTGTCAAGTTGACATCTGGTCTCTGCCATGGAGGAAGATTTTGTGATCCTGTGGGTAGAAATGCTTGAAATCCTTCAGAACAGTCTGGCTAACAAGCAGCAAAAGGAGGCGTTCTTCTTTTTACTGTCGTTTGTCTTGTTAATCCAATGAAAGCTTAATTAGCACCACTATCTACTGTACATTTACAGCATATCCCTAAATACACAGCAAAAACCTATACTATTAATGTAAATGAGACATAAGGAGAGATTTGAAAAAAATCACATGTCATTGCATTACTACACAACATATTCCACAATGATGAAGGACTCCTAAAGTGGGCATGTTTGTGGGTCAGCTGACCAAATGTTATGGCCGGCTTACCTGTGCCATACCCCCCTGTCTTCTCGGTCCTTGGAGTTCTAAATCTGGGCTTCTCTCTCACTGCTGCTTTTGTTTTGATTTCTCTGACATCACTGATCAGTTTCACCTGCATCCCATCAGTCTGTATTATTTAAGACCAACCCGACTCAGAGTGCAGAGTCCGGTCACTCTTATGTCTACCGGCTGGTTATGTCTCTGTCTGTCCGTCTGTCTTTTCTGTCTTTTAGTCGTGATCCAGCTTTATCTATGCATGCCAGTGATACAGAAGGACACTTACCTCTTGCAGGATTAATAGTCTCTGTTCACTGAATTTTCCTCCTTAGAACCCCTTTGAACCAGGTCACATAATTTAATACTTCATCAGACGATTTATTATATTAAAGAACTTTTGTTCACAAACTTGTATCTGCATTGTTTGGCATTTCCAGCCATTCTGCACAATAAAACTATAACAAGGAAATTCCTGCAAGTGCATTGCCTTTGTGACTCCAGCTGTAAACATGACACCAAAACAGCAGAATAATAGACACTTAATAATAATAATAATAATAATAATAATAATAATAATACATTTTATTTATATTGCACTTTACATTTTACAAAAAATCTCAAAGTG
>JBBPCX010071143.1:0-10201 GCA_037974365.1 Hydrocynus forskahlii
TCGTTCATTCTGTAGAGCATTTATGAGGTCAGGTACTGATGTTCGATGAGAGGGCCTGGCTCACAGTCTCAGTCGTGTTGGAACAGAAATATTCTTCCCCAAACTGTGTCCACAAAGTTGGAAGCGTTGCTTTGTCCAGAATGTCTTGTGGGGTTTATAATGGTTCTAAAGCTATAATGGTTCCATCACACCATTAATATATTAGTCTAAAATGTCTCTGTATTTTGTTTTAACATTACCCTTCACTGGACCTAAAAAACAGATTTAAAGCGCCTTAACCCCAAGTTGCTCCAGTGAGACTGTCCCCTGTAGTTAGGGAATGGAAGTTGCTTTGGATAAAATCTAAATGTAATGTAAATATAAATGTCCTAGATCCAGGCCACAAGCCCTTTGTGGACTTTGTTTTGTGCACTGGGGCACAGCCATGTGGGAGAGTGAAGGGCCTTCCTCAGACTCTTGCCACAATGAATATAACTGCCTAAACTTTTTTTGTATACTGTATTAACATTACCCTTCACTGGAAATAAGGGGCCGAGTCCAAACTCTACAGCACAGCCCCATCCCAATATTCCTCATCCTCCTAGTCTTGGTTTCCAGATTTATCTATCGGGCTACCAGATAATGAAGCCCCAGAGTCCAGTGGCAGCATGCTTCATGTTTGGCATTGCCCACAGTGAACTTCGGCTTCCTAAACCTTTTCACCTGCCAGAGTTTGTCAATGGAGACATTTTTACAACTGCTTGCAGTGGGTGCAGCCGAACCATCGGACCTTAATAATCAGGTGCTGTGTTATACATAACGTGCAATCTGGGTAGAATGTGCAATACAAAATGTGCAATCTTGTCTTGCAATAACAAAATGTGCAAAATAAGTCTGTACTTTTTTAGACTGTATACTGAGTATACTGAGAATTTCTATATATTTTTTATACTTAGTTTATTTTTTATTTTTATTTTTATTCTATTCTATTTTTATTCTACTGTGTCACTTAATTTTGCTGCTCTTATTTTTATACTGTCCATTTTCTGCCATACCAAGCAAATTTCCCGCTTGTGGGACTAATAAAGGCTTATCTTATCTTATCTTATACTTTTGACCACATGATATTTTTATCTGTTCTCACAGTAAACAGTGCATCTAAGTATGTCTAAGGTTCCCTAATCTCTTTTCATCTGGAACTCTCTGGCTCTTGCTGTCTCACACTCTCACACTCTCCCAATCTCTCTCTCTCTTTCACACCTCAGGACGGGCAAAAATGAAACCCTATAAAGGGCAGTGTAGAGTCGTGCAGCTGTGTTTGAGTCTGAAAAGTTCAACAGGACTCTTCCTAGACGTGCCACTAACCAGGACAGCAAAGTTCCACAGTTATCCAGCACTTCCACTCAGGTAAGTTTTATTTATTAGACCTTAAAGCTGCACTTCATGCAGAAGATTCACCCACCAGAGGCTGATACTGACACAGAGGTTTCAGTTTATAATCAGAGATCAGAACAGAATTAACAACAACAAAAAAAACTTGACTTGGACTCTGAGTTACATACGCGACAGCAGTGGAACCTGTGCCTCACACTGAGCATGAGACACAATAGTAGCAGCATCCACTGGAAGATTTTCCCAGGTTGGTGCGTGCAACCATTTTTTTCTTTATTCTGGCAAAGTGGATTCTACACTGACGAATAAAGAATAGTTTTTAATATTATTTGTCTCCATCTGCCACCCACAGCTTGATACTGAATTGAATGATTCTGCTTATCCCTCCAAGTTCAGCTTTAGGGCTAGAAAAATGTATAAATCAGCCTTTTTTCCCCAAATAGACCAAACTTGCTGCATTTATGTATAAGATTTTCCAGTCCAGAGATTGCATCAGGAATCTTATTTTATATGTATAAATAGCAGGTGCAAGCAGAACAAAAGGAGGGGAGGTTAACTATGAGCAATTGTTTATTAATGACAAAAAACAAACATTCTACTCTCCAAGAAGAAGAACTTCACTGTTCACACACACCAACGACAATTTTACAGTATTACCAGAATTTCTACTCTGCTCACAGTGAATTTTATTCTCATTTCCATCATCTCATCCAGTTGTTCATAATACAGTGTTCCTAGCTGGTTTAGTTCAGGTACCCCTGACTTATTTCAGTTTACACAAAGTGTGTGTGTGTTTGTCCATACACTCAAAACTCTTTATTCATCTGAAATGAGTTAGGACAAGAATTTCTTTCAGGTTTTCTTTCTGAATGAGGCAACTTTGCCTTTCAACATGATTTACTGCATATGGTATATTTTGCACTGGAAACCTCAGTGTTAGTGCAGACCTCTCATGTCTTTTTAAATGTGGGTAGACTTGCTAAATACCTAGCTGATGTGGAGTGTTACACTCATTCCCCCATTAGGAGTGTTACACTCATTCCCCCATTAGGTTTTGAAAGTGTTACGCTCACCGTGTGGTCCGTTAGGTTTGTAAGAACTGCACTCGCTGTACGGAGCTTCATGAGGTTTTGAAGGAATTGCGATTCTTACGACATATCAGACTGAATCCTGAACAAAGAATTAAGATTTGGAAGCTTTAAACTGACTGTCTGTTTAGAACCGAAAACATTTCACTGACTGTGAAAAATCAAAAGCTTTTCTATGACTGTGTGTCTGTTAAAAATTTAAAGCACATTTTTCTGTTTTCTATTTTTTAAATTTCTTTTTCTAACTTTATTTTCTCTCTTACACCCTCTCAGCTGTTCCTAAGTTACTGAGTTGCCGTCACCAGTCATCCCATAATAATCCAGCACAAGACACAGAGGTATTACTTTATATCCATTTCTCTCTCTCTCTGCATCTTCATTGATGCTATTAATCTAAATAACATTGATACACATTTTAATAAAATAAACTTTATTCACACGTTTACAAACATCAGAAGCACTGACTTCTCTCACTCTTTTCTCTTTCCTTTTGTCTCCTGGTGTCTCTCATTATTTCTCTCTTTTAGGATGAGGCTTTCTGTTCTTCTGATGTTCCTCATGGCTCTGAGTTCCACCTCTGGTTCACGCTGTCAGACAGATGCCTACAGTCACTTCTTGGGGAACCACATTTTACAAAAAAAGTTCAATGTAAACTCTAAAGATCAATGGAAAGATTATTTGGAAAATAAAAACCTCTGTGGCAGAGGGAAAACACAGATCTTCTTTGAAAAAAAAGACCAAGCAGAGGTTGAAAAAATTTGTAATGGTAAAGGTTTTGAGGTCGGTGATGGAAACCTGTGCATCAGTGATAAGAAGTTACCTGTTTATCAGGTGACAAGCAGTTTGGAAAATAGGACATGCAAAATAGAAAATCTCATGTCAGTGAATAGGTTTGTGACTGTGGGCTGCGACAAGGTTGGAAATAAATGTCTGCCTATATACTATGTTTCTCAATATTCTGATCCAAAGAGAAACGCTCCTCGCTGTAAGCAGGCTCTTTAATTCTGCTCTTACAGTCAAAACCTTCTGTTTATTTCTAAAGTGTATTCTCTCATTCTGCTCAGCCATGTTTCTCTTCTCTCAGTCTGAAGACGGTGGTTTAAGTTAACAGTACTTTATCAGTCATTTGGTACAGGTACTCTTTTGTAATGTAAATGGTAGATAAATGTCCCTCTTTAGTCCTCTCCATCTTTACACCAGAGAAGGTCTTCCTCCTCCACGCTCTCCTCTACATAAATGAATGTAATGATATTCCACTAAAATGTACAAAAAGTTCACCTGGTTATGATCAATAAAGTACAAATGGAATCTGTCTTGCTGTAGCCATCGGTCTCTGTACAGATACAGCGGTCTTCTGAGAAGTTTGGGTATTGGTTAGTGGTATTGGTTCAATATAGGCCAAAATCACTGGACTGGATATCTGTAAAGGCCTGAACCCTCATGTAGATGCCTAAAAATTAAACTTTGAGCGACATGAGGACACAAGTAACTAATATGAGCATCACAGCCGTGTCCCAAATGGCTTCTTATAATTTGCAATGCTTAGAGATTAATAAAATACAGACTCCTGCACCCAACAGTGTAAAATGTATCTAATAAAGAGCCACTGGAGATACAGAGTTTGAACTTCAGTCAATTTGTCTTGTTCTGTCATCAGTTTAGTCATTCTCCTGCTATTCTGCTTATTCTCGCGTCTAAGCACTTCCTCGTTCCAGGCTTTAAAAACCTCCTCTTCCTCACCTTCCATCTCCAATGATTTTATCGTAATTGTCTTTCCTTTCCTTCCGTCCTTATGCTCACCATCAGTCTCTTCCTTCACATGTTCTTACAGTTTTATGCTGAAGGTGCCCCTACTTGAAAACTCAAATTTATCAATCCATTTAATCAAAACCGTGGTATTTACTACCTTCTCCCCATACTCGTCCCGCATATATTTAAATTTGGAGGCTCGAGACTCTCAGACTTCGAAGAATTTGATCCCATTTTCCCTTGGTCACTTCTTCGACCAACTTTAGAGTGCTCTTTAATTCTAGAGGCGTCCCCCACAGAATGGAACCTTTTCTATTCCAGTTCCAAGGAACCAGGCCTGAACTGGCCTCGAGTGCCAGGCCTTACCATGTGTCACCAGTATTGTTTCAGGCGACCCCGTCCATGACCTCAAGCCCGGATCTCTCGTTCAATGTCTAAGAAATATTATTTATTTCTTTTTATATGTATGAATAAAATTCCCACTGACCTTGAGGTCTTGATGTTATCATTTGCTGATTCTAGTTTTCAGTGGTGGCGACCCCGTGGACTTCAACACCGAGCCCGCCTCTCAGAACGTGGAGGTTCAGGATCAGGCAGGTTGGACAACCCTTGGTAGTTCGGGCCCACGTAGGTCGGTCAGGACTCAAGATCAGAGATGTTCTTAAAAGTCAATTTTATATTTGCTAGGTCTCCCAGTGTGCTGACTAGAGAGTTCTCCCTTCAAAACAGGTTACTTGGGTTTTTATCAGCTTCCAGCATAGAGTAATGGTATTGGATTCTGCTCCGGGGTCATTGGGCTTTACTCAGCCTATAAGTGTACATACTATGGAATATGCATATACAAAAACATCATGTACTGTTTCAAAGAAGCAGGAGCTAGGCTGTGCTCACCCAACTCTTCTCACTTTGCTCTGGTGCGTAAACACTTCTCGTAAGGCTCCGCAGACCTGAGAGTTTCACACTTATTCTAGCTGATGCTATTCTACTCGCCCTGTTCTCCCCCAGGCAGGTCATGACCTTACAGTAAGCGCAAAACCATTTCTTATCAAGATACAGAGATAAAATGTGATAGACTATATGAATATAAATGTGTTAGACATTACATGAATATAAATGTAAAAAGACACAGCAAACTGGTTAACTAGACATTTCAGCTTCAAAGAGCATCCAGACAAATGTAAAAATGTAATATCGTACCATCCCTAGTACTGCTCATTCCTTAGGTTTGTGGCCTACTGACAAAAACCTGCCAAAAAAGATAAGACACTGGTAATTTTGCTTTCTCGTTCTTGTGTAATACATTCTCATACTTTCCAAAAATGTTCGTGCATGAATGAAGAGAAACATTTTTAATTTTTCACCTTTGGTCATTTAGTTCCTTTGCCCCAAACCAGTGAGGACTTATTGCGGTCGTCCTCAGTCATGATTTCCAGTCGTCTTTACAGGTATAATGGGAGGAATAGGAAATAGTCCAGCCCCTCATAAACTGGCTCTGCCCTAAACAGTTGGACTCACAGTGGACAGCATCTAGCTGTTTTGATAACAATTATAAAAATGCCTTCAACAAGATGCCTTTTTAGCATCCATGTTTCATTTCACTGGACATTTCACTAGACCTTTATTGACATATTACTTATGCTATCCCTATATTTACTATATAAACACAAGTTTATATAGTTCTAACTTTTAAAAGTTCACAATTCCGTCATACAAAGTTATTATTATTGTTTGCGGTTGGACTCACTTCAAAGCTAAGACTCTGAAGTTGCATATGCCAGAGAAGTAAAATAAGTAAACTTATTTTCAAACAGCAACATAGGATGGAAAACCGGATTTTATATATGCTTGTGTCAAACCTCTTTGAATTCTGCAATCCTTATCGTCCCTGTCAGCAATCTCTCTCAGAAAACCTTGGTAATCAATAGCTACAGGTCTTGTCAACTTATGTTCAAAATTTCAGCTCAAAAGAATAAAAAATAAATATTCTATATGGTTTCTAGTGCAAGCAGTACCATTTAATGCAAGCAGAGACATTTTGTTTGGAGAACCAATATATTCTAACCAATATATTGGGACAAAAGTATTACCACAGAATTAAAAATCAATAACTGCTTCAACAATGCTTCTTTTGCATTAATTCAGTACAAATGGACCCGAGGAACCGACTCAAGGTGACCAACAGAGTCGGCTTCGCCCCTCGTTTGGCCATTCGGTAAAAAAAAAAAAAAAAAAAATCTCTCCAGCAGACCAGATAGCCCACAAAACCTCGCTCAAAACACAATAAAACAATTACACAGAAACTCCAAAGCAGTTTTATCACAACCCAGCCAGCTTATAGACACTTTTAGCGCAGTGTCATAAATTGCTATGTACTCACATTTGAAGAAAAACGGAAAAAGAGCATCTGGCTCTGTGCGTGTCTCTTGGTGCATCGCTTCACTTTTCGCCTTGAAATTCTTATCTGCTGGACAAATATCCCCATCAAATGTCCTCAAATATCCTGAATTTGGTCTTCTGTGTGCATTTCGCTTTGTTGCAGCATAAAAAAAAAAATCCATATAGTTCCGACCGAGCGCAGCGGAGCGTACCTCTCTCGGAGTGTCGCTCCACTGATTCTAGGTCAATGCGGGTGCTTTTATATCCCTGAGCAAAGTCCAGACAGAATATTCCCACACATCAGTGGAACCTCTCACTGTTGGATACAAGCCTGTAAGGTAAATTATGACTACTCGGTCAGTGGTCAGAGCAATTGTCCGTCAAAGCTGAACCAGTTAGAAGCTGTCCTGAGGCACTCCTCCTATATTTTGAAGTGTATATCCGTCTAGGAACTCTTTTGAACTGTAACAACCTCTGCTACTGGTTAATGCAAAGAAATTGGCATGAAAAAACACCAATCATGGTGTAAAAAAGGTTTTTTTGGCTGGCAGCGCCACTGTCCCTAGTGCAATCTGGCACATGGTTCCTCTCAGCGTCTTGTAGCGGCGTCCATCCAACTCACCGGCCATGACACTCCACTGGGCCTCTCCCCAGGCATTCTCCCCTCGTACGACCCAGTTGAGCTTCTAAGGAACAGAAACCTCAGCCCACTCATCTCCCCCCTCGACCCAAGACTGGCTTACACACACCTGGTAGCTTAGCCACTTCCCTTTATGCCAGCAGGGGATCGCAGTTTGTTTCTGTGCTGGTTCCTTAGCTCCGTCTGCTTCCTCGATTCCACTCCAGCCCTCGAATCCTGCTCTGGTAGTCCTCCCAGTAGCGGGGCATCTACGAAAGAACACAAAAGAGACGCCATCCACCTTGACTCAGCTCGCCTTTCCCGATCTAGGCCTCGACTCGGACTCTGGTACCTCAAGTCCGCTCACACAGCTCAGTTGTGGGAAGGTTGCAGCACTCCAGTCGCTTGAGGGAGACTTCTTGGCCAAGCTTTTCCCCCCCAAAAAAGACCAGAAAACCATGCGCATACAGCATGCGTTCCATCCCGAAATATGGGTGATTTTGATATGTCCCTTTAGGGGCAGCCCCGTGTTCCAATCACAGCCTCGTCGGCCAATAATAGACTACTGTAAGGGGCAAAACTCATGCAAACGTTGCTGAGACACGGTTGTTGGTGTGTGAGTTTTAGGTCTAAAATTTAATCTGAAGCCACTTTGTTTACTGAAAACTCAACTCAACAATGTTAATTTATTGTAAGAAAAAAAACAACAAATCAAAACCAATAAAGAAATAAAGAAAAAAGAACAATGTAATCGTTTAGTTATTGGAAGGACACAACTGCAGTTAGAATACAGTATATAGTACATATATGTTCTAACCAATATATTGGGACAAAAGTATTGGGACGCCTGACAATTACACCAACAGGGACGTTAATGACATTGCATTCATATACATAGACTTTAATGTGGGGCATCCACTCTTCTCAGAAGGCTTTCCATAAGAATTTGGAGTTTCTGTTGGAATTTGTGCCCATTCATTCGGTAGAGCATTTATGAGGTCAAACAATGATGTTGGACGAGAAGGTCTGGCTCAAAGTTTCCGTTCCAGTTCATCACAAAGATGTTGGAGGTCAGGGCTTTGTGCAGGCCAGTCAAGTTCTTCCACACAAAACTCATCCAACCATGTTTTTGCTTTGTGCACTGGGAAAGAGTCATGCTGGAATAAGAAAGGTTCTTCCCCAAACTGTGTCCACAGTTTCAAGCATGGTGTTGTTCAAAATGTCTTGGTCTGCTGAAGCATTAAGAGTAGCCTGCACTGGAAGTAAGGGGCCACGTCTCTTGGTGTTATGACACCCATTTTGTGTTTATTTTCACGAGTGCCTTGTCAATTTTTTTTTGCACATAAGGCCATGTGCTTCAGTTCCTCTCTCACATCATGAAAAGTTTATTCTATGCACATCTAGAAAATACTGCACTTGATGATTTAAATATATAATTAAACCATGTATCATCATTTCCACACTTTTCTTCTGTTCACTTTATTCCCAAAAGTGTGTGGACACTTGACCCTCCTGTTCCAAAACCATGGCCTTTAAAATAAAACTGGCCCTCCTTTACAGGTATAACAGCCTCCAGTCTTCTGGGATGGCTTTCAAAAATATCTTGGAGTAGGACTGTAGGAATTTGTGGTCATTTAGTCAAAAGAGGAATTCATGACGTTAGATGAGTAGGCCTGATTCATAATTGACGTTATAATTATAGTTTTTTATAATTGTTAAATTACACTTATCTGTACTGAAGCCACTTTTTCAAACTGTTGCCACAAAGAATATAATTACCTAAAATGTCTTTGTATGCTGTATTAACATTACTCTTCACTGGAACTAAGGGGCTGAGTCCAAACTCTAAAACACAGCCCCATCCCAGTATTCCTCCTTCTCCCAAACTTGGTTTCCAAAAGCTAGTGTTATCCTGGCCTTCACCAAAGCCAGATTCATCTATCAGGCTACCAGATAGTGACGCTCCAGAGTCCAGTGGCAGCATGCTTTATGCTTGGAATTGCCCACAGTGAACTTCAGATTGAGTGCAGCTGCTCATTCGTGGAAACACATCTTATAAAGCTTCAAATGCACAGCAGGCCAGAACGTTCACAAACTGATCTGTGGTGAAGGTGGCATCCTAAAACCTTTTTCTACTGCCAGTGTTTGTCAGTGGAGTCTGCACGGCGGTGTGTTGGATTTTTTACACCTGCTTACAAGGGGTGCAGCCGAATAATCTGGATGGGGCCATGGAATTTGCGAATGATCTAAATCTGCACTCTAACAGGTTTGACTGCCCTATCCTTGCTCCCTCCACACTCAGCTCTTCTCACCACATCCTGTCTCTCTCTGTCCCTCTCAGTAGATGACGACAGAAGGGTACTGTGTAGACTTCATCCCAGTAAAGCTGCGGGTCCTGATGGTGTCAGTCCCAGGGCCCTCAGGTGCTGTGCTGCCCAGCTGTGTGACGTTCTATATTTCATCTTCAGCATGAGTCTGAAACTGTAGAGGGTCCTGTCACTCTGGAAGACATCCTGCCTGGTTCCTGTCCCCAAAAAGACCCAGTGGCTCTGACTTCACATGTCATGAAAGCACTGGAAAGACTAATCCTAAAACATATGCGTCTTCTGGTGAAGCCTTGGCTGGACATTGTTGGTAACACTGAGGGTCATGTATTTCAACTTCTCCAGTGCTTTTAACACAATTTGACCATCGCTACTGGAGAATAGGCTCATGGAAATGCAGCTGGATGCCCCACTGGTGGCTTGGATTAAAGACCACCTCACTATGGATAAGAGCGTCAGCTAAATGCCGTAAATGTAAATGTAAATGTAATTAACCACAACATGTCTGGATGAAGAGCCGCTGCTCTGATTACATTCTGAGCAGCACGGGGGCGCCGCAGGGAACTATACTATCACCCTTCCTCCTCAACCTCTACACATCTGACTTTAGGTACAGACATGTCATCTGCAGAAATTCTCTGATGACTCTGCCATTGTGGCCTGTATCAGGGATG
>JBBPCX010071144.1:0-10199 GCA_037974365.1 Hydrocynus forskahlii
CACACTAATGAAATCCTGTTGTGCACTCAAGTGCACATGTTGTAAAATGTAAATAAAATTAGGTATAAAAAAAATAATCTTTGCAATTTGTTTCTCACCACCCCAACACTTAATATATATGAAAAAATCAAAATCAATTTTTTTTTTCCTGGGTCTCAGGAGGTTAAATTGTTTAGTACTGTCAAAAGAACACAAAGCAACCTTATATTGGCTGCTGCCCTCGTGTTCACGTTTTTCGTTTTTTTCTTCTTAAAGCCGTAAGGTGCCCCCAAACGCCCTGGACCTACAAAGGCTTCTGCCAGTGAACCGCCAGAAAAAGTTGCGTGCAGGCAAGGTGTGAGTGTGGGCGTGGCCGATGAGCGAGTGAGAAAGGGGAGCGGGTTTAGTGCTGCTTCAAGCTTTCGAGACGTGAGTTGTGGCCTTACAGCAACTCAACTGTTAAAGGGAAAAAAACTTAAATGAAAAGAAGCTGCTCAGTCGCTGTCCAGTGTCTGCTTTAACCGGCGGGTCACTACAATATGACTCTTCCTGACGCACCTGAGGAAGAGGCACCACCTCATGAACTGTAAATCCTCAAATCAAGATCATTCATTATTGGTGACAGTATTTAACCTGCTTATACCATAGAAAATGACAGCGCGCACCAAAGAAAACCCGCTTGCATGAATTAACTGCTGGAGACGGCAGTTCAGTGTACACTATACAGTACGGGCTTATCTTTACATTTTTAAGGATAATGTATTAAGCTGAGTTTGAAATTAAATTAGTGTTTTGTGAGCATATCTGAGAGCATATTTAAGGTTTACACTATAAAAAATAGCCATTTTAGGTATTTTTTGACCACATCACAAATGTGCGTTTTTTTACAATTCACGGGTTCTCTTGGAACCCCTGTGAATTTTACTGTGTATCAAACGTATATGTGATCCTCAGGTGCCTGGTAGCAGCAGACATTGAAAGAACAGTAATAATGCACCAGAAAAATTGCATGTTGCACGTAGTAATATTGTACCTTATTTATTGCACTGGAAAAATTGCACATGAGAGAACCAAACTGCCCTCGTTAACTTGTTTTTTTTTAAATAAAATTAACGAAACAGCTACTGATGTTGTATTATGTAAAACAAAGCTCTAAATAATACCTTCTGTTAATGGTTGAAGAGGGACATTTTCTAGGAAGGAGATCTGCCACTCAGCAAAGTCTTTGTGGTTATCCAATGTTAGAGGGCCCTTTTGTGGATTTGTTAATGGAGCCAGTTCTCACCATGAGATGAAATAGTATTAAATGTGTATTAAATGAAAGAAATCACATTTTCCAAAAATAAGCCCTGCAGCATGTAAGGAAAATCTATACAGTATTTGGAAATTTGTTGAACAACAAAAAGTATTTGACTCCTACACTTGCTGCAACAATTCTGAAAACTGCAGAAACAAAAAAAAAAAAAACACAAAACGGATGCATTTAACATTACATGTAACACGAATGTTCACCTTTGGGATTTCTGATGCCTGTGGGATGTATCTGCATAATGCAAATTATTGTAGTGTACCCCTTATATTGCACTGGGCTTTTTTACTTTTGGAGTAAAACATCCATCATTAGTCTTCAGTCCATTGTGAACAGTCTTTTAAACAACGCTTCTGCCTAAAACTCCTGGATGACCTGCACTTAATGCCTCATGATGAATTTGGTGGTCTATGTCAGACCCCTTTGGTCTTAATCCTTAGATCTTAATTAGTTTGAATGCTGAAACAATTTGACTCCAAACAGTTTATTTTATTCACTCATTATTCCACAAATAAAATGAATGGAAAGGGAGCTTAAAGATTAAGTGTACACTATATGGACAAAAGTATTAGAATGCCAGACAATTACACCTACATTGCACATAAATACATACACTTTAATATAGAGTTGGCCCCTCCTTTACAGCTATAACAGTTTCCACTCTTCTTGGAAGGCTTTCCACAAGATTCTGTAGAACATTTATGAGGTCAGGCACTGATGTTGGACAGGAAGGCCTGGCTCACAATTTCCATTTCAGTTCATTACATCGGTTTTGGATGTGGTTGAGGTCAGGGCTCTGTGCAGGGCAGTCAAGTTCTTCCACACTGAATGTATCCAGCCATGTCTTTATGGACATTGCTTTGTGCACTGGGGCACAGTAATGCTGGAATCAAAAGTGACCCTCCCCAAACTGTGTCCACAAAGTTCAAAGCACGGTGTTTCAAAAATGTCTTGGTATGCTGAAGCATTAAGACTAAACCACTTCACTGGAAGTAAGCGGCCTAGCCCAAACCCACACCCTGAAAATACTTTTGTCCATATCGTATTTTTTATAGTGTATTTTATATGGATTTGCTTCCTACAGATTTTTACTGGATTTATTTTGCCTTTATACTTTATATTGTTCTTGTCTCTGTGTGTCTTTGTTTTCTGATTGTTGTCGTGATGAAGTGTGTGTGGGATTAGGTAACTGTTAGTATGTGGATGAGCCTCCAGCAGGGGGAAGTCTGGTTCTCCTGCTGACCGCACTCGACGCCACTGGCTTCACCAGTAACCGCCTCAGCACCACCAGAGCCGTCAAACTTTCATCACAGCAGTTTATTTTATCCCTTTCACCTCTTACTGATAATAAATGTCAGGTCCGGGACAGGAGACGGCCAATGATATAGGTCCCTTTCCCTGGTTTGGACGAGTACGCTGCGGAGCTCCTTTGTTTTTCCAGACATTAGAGCTCCACTTGTGAACGGAGTCCGGATTATTGGAATTCTCTATCCATCCAGCTGGGAGCTAACGCAGTGACTGATACAGACAGGTGAGTTAGCCTAGCTAGCTGTGGTTTTAGCGTCTTTTAGGCTGCATAACCGTCCCTCAACCTTGCTGACATCTCGTAGAGAATATAACCTTCCCGAAGGCCTAAGTTATCTAACGTTAACCGTTTTGGGAAAACGTCCTGGCAGCTGAGTTCACAAAAACACACTCAGCTAGCCTGCTAGGCTAGTAGCTGGGAAGCTAATGTGCCTGTTAGCTGCCCGCTCTGTATGTTTAACAGGACGAGAGCTTTTTAAAACACATATACAACAGCCTGCGAAGAGTGTCTAACCAGATTAATTAAACTGTGTAACCGAACGCTAACTAGGCATCCTAACTAAGAGCGCCTTGATGTAATCAGATCCCCAGTGTTCAGCTGAGAAGGTGGAGACTGGTGTGTTAATAGTGGTTTCTGTGGTTCACAGTGGTTTTCCTTCATATGTAACTTCCTTCTGAAGTATATCTGGCCTCTGATTTTGTGAACGTAATAATATCAGATAATACACCTATATCCCGTAGTAAGCAGGTTTTGTGGTTAGGATCATGAGAACATCTTTCATTCAGTGTGTGGATGCTTATGCAGCAAGTTAAATGGCGTGGTCTCTGTGCAGTCCAGTTAAACATGAACCAAGCCACAGCATGACTGTCTCTACCATTCTGTCCAGCTGCCTAACAACGAAGCATCTGGTGGCCTAGTGGTTAGGGAGTTGCCCCCTGCGATCAGAAGATAGTGGGTTTGAACCCCAAGACTGCTAGTGGCACCACTGAGGTACCCTTGACCCTCCTCCCCTCACACTGCTCCCATCCCATCACACTGCTCACTGGGCGCTGTGCTCCTTTCTGTCCTCTGCTTCACTTGGTGAATGGGTTAAATGCAGAGAAAGAATTTTGCACTATTCACATATAATAAAACGGTTACTTCAATTTTTTCCCTTCAGCAGCAAAATGTCAATGTTACCATACTGTCCTGTACAACCAGTAAATATGGCAGTGAGATTACAAATACTACCTCCTGTCCATGTCCTGACTAATCTACAGATTAGTGGCTGTCCTTGGTTAAAGTCACCCAGTGCACCCTGAGAGATTACTGTGCCTGCCCCTGCTGACACACATTCTCCTCAGTGCTTGGGCTCGAAAGCGCTTTAGTGTTCAGCTGCATATCTTTTGTAAAGACTCCTATGATTAAGGTGTGGCAGATGTGATGTGCTGCATGTCTGTTTGGAAATAAGTGAGTAGTTCAATGGGACCAGTAGGATAGCTCGTGTAAACAATGACTGTCGATTTAAAAGATTTGTGTTGTCTGTCAGAATCGCACAATATGGCTCAATGTGTACTGACACACTCTCTCTTATTCTTATATTTTTGATTGTCTCACTCCTTTCGAATAATGTAGTAAATCACATTAAATGATTGTCAGTAGTTTTTTACACATTAATAGCTTTAGTAACATAGAAAACCTTGAGCAGACCACACTGGACACTGCTCGAAGGAGAACTCCAAGTCAACAAGCAGCAGAATAACAAAAGCAAAGTGGGAAAGCTCTGCAGCCACCGCATCCCTCACTAGTCACCAGTGATAAACCTTATTCTCATGTTCACCCTGTGTTGCCATAATTGCATGTTTCAGGTTCATGTGGAATTGTAGACTGTATTAAATGCATTAGGCAGCTTATTTTATCTGCTCATTTAACTATAATAAAATGCACTGCTTTTAAAATAGAAAAAAATCTTTATTTAGGGTCATGGCAAATAAAATGTGATTTGTCTTTATTAATTACATAAACTAATGCAACTGATTGAATTTAACAGTAAAAATCACCACCATTGTAAAGCAAATCAGATTTCTCTTTCTACAAAGTGCCATTCCACATCAGACCACTCTGAATGACTCTGGTTGATTTACAGTCACTTAATTATGCATTTCTTCGTACTTGTACCACGTCATGAAGCCCATGTTCACAACATCGCAAGAAGGCTGAAACAAACAAAAACAGATGGGTACAAGAGAGAAGACATTTCAGCACACATGGATAAATATTTGCTTCATCAAGTTATATAGAAATATGTGCTTCAACGAGTTATACAGTAATACTGTGATTCAGACTGAATCTACAAAACTATAACATGAACACTGTCTTAAAACACTGTTAATTTGTTTAGTTTTTCAAAAGGTTTCATTTTCGTGAATGTAGTACACCAAGTGTTCATGTGTGACCTTGATTCTTAACTCAGTCAGCAATGTCACCAGGTTAGACACACATGAATATTGTCATTTGATCATATTAAGCCTAGGTTTAATATGATAAGAGGTTCAGAGTATAAAAAATGCACGTGCCTGAACTGTCTTGACTTCTGAGCGATGATTTTCACCCTCTGTGTTGAAGCAGGAAATGTGCTGTACATTTTGTAGCCACAGCTGTCCACTGAGGTCCAGGACTGAATTTGAGGAACGCTGGACTGCTGAGTAAACAGTAGGCTGTTTATGTTGCCTAAAGACATGAACGGTTAACTTGCGAGTTGAGAAAACACATGTTGAGATGGTTATAATCTAAGCTGAAGCAGTGTTGGGGATTTTTTTTTGTTGTTTTTTTTTTCAATGCAAGTAAGGCAGATAAAATTTGGGCCAAGGGTGCTATGATAGGAAATTTTAGCTGTTCCCTTTGCCATTGCATATTAGTAGCTTTTACACTTACCTCTACACTTACTTTCTTGTGTTCTTGTCCTGTGAAGAGGTGAGAGCTAACCTTGTCATACTTGAAAATGCACTTCTGACACAAAGTTTCAAAGAAGCTGTGTGCAGAATGGGGAAACTTTGATGTATTTTTTTACTGCATAAATATGTATAGGTTTGAGTTTTATAGGTATAGGTATTCTGTTAAATATTAATGTGGAAAGCATTCATTTGCTGAGAGCATTTGCTCTTTCTGTGTATTTAAAGGGATCCAGCAAAGTGTTCAGATATGAAGCAAGGAACAGACCAGTAGTTTAATCAGTGTGGAAGGTGAACTACTAGTATCAAAGGCCAAAGAAGTTAAGCAAACAAACTTGTGCACATCAGCATACTGAGTTAAACAGAAAGAAAACAGCTGCTTTTGCCTTTTGTTTTGTGGAATGTTTTCTAAGTACATAGGGAATGCTGTGTCCTATTGTTTGCTGTCAGATGAAGCAAAAAGAATAATTTCTTCACTAGTTTCACAAAGTTGAAGTCTGTTCTTAGATTGGTATGTTTTGGAGGAATCTTTACCTTTTTTTTATGTATTCGTGTGTTTTTTTCTGTCAGGAATTGTAAAATAAAACAGGCAATCGTATCCGGTTTTAGTCTTACAAGATGATTTTGACATTTTCAATCTCAGAAAATGTTTGGTTTCAGAAAATTTCACTTTGTGGTGGTCTTCAGGCTAGTGGCAGACAGTATGGCAAAATACAGTGGGTACAGAAAAGGACATCTTCAGAATATTTTGTTCCTTTGTATCATGAAATGACTTAGCTGGATAAAGGGTCACCCTCAACTCCTAAACTCAATCCAGTGTAACTTATCACATTCTACGTTCCTCTACTGGCTTTCCACTGTGATCAGTTGTGATTATTTTAATTATTTCACCATAAAAATATGGAGCCTTCACCATATGGCTGGAGCCTTCTAGTGTTTGGTAGTGCAACTAAAAGCAAACAATCAGGTGTGGGTTGCAATGTACTGTCAAAAGATATCAGGGATAAAGTTGTGGACAGCCACAAGTGAGGAGATAGATACAAAACAAAAACTTAGACTGTATCAATTGCTAGGAGCACACTGAAGTCTATAATTAATCCAAACTGGATGGAAGAGCGAGGAGGGGACTGAGAGGCTACCAAAGGCCCCTGGCAACTATAGGAAGTTATGGCAAAGACTGATCATTGTGCGCGTGAGTCAAGAATATCACAAGTGCTCTATAAATGTAGCTTGTGTGGGAGGGTTGCAAGAAAGGAGCCACTCCTCAAGACAGGTGACACTAGATTGAGTTTTGCCAACAGGCACCTTGAAGAGTTTGAGGCCAAGTGGAAAAAGGTGCTATGGTTAGATGAGACCAAAATCGAACTATTTGGCCTCAGCACCAAACTGTACATCTGGCAGAAAGCCAATACAGCTCACCGTCCAAAAAATACCATTCCTACAGTAAAACATTGAGGTGGTAGCATCCTGTTTTGGGGGTGTTTCTCTGCAGCAAGCACTGGGGCATTTGTCAGGAAAGAAGGAAAAATGGATAGGGCAAAGTACCATCAAATTCTTGACGAAAACATGCTGTCCCCTGCTAGAAAGTCAATGGGAAGAAGGTTCACCTTCCAACATAACAATGACCCAAATCCTATTGAAAATCTGCAGAATGACTTGAAGATTATAGTCCACCAAAGGGCACCACCCAATTTGACTGAGCTTGAACAGTTCTGTAAAGAAGAGTGGGGAATATTGTGCAGTCTATATGTGCAAATTTGGTCGAGAAATATCACAGGGCAGCAATTAAAGTAAAAGGTAGTTTTATAATAACTGACCCAAGGGGAGATCCTTCATCCATCTTACATTTTTTTTTTGTTTATTTGTTTTGTTTTCCCTGAACCATTGCTATTATATCTTTCACTTGAATGTAAGTTCCATTGAGTATGGAAAAGTCTTCTTTCAGGATGTAAAGCAATAAAATGTGAATGACTTTGAATATTCTATACCCACTGCATATAATAAGATATTTTCTTCATTATGATATGCTTCTAGGACTGTCATTATCATTTCATTTAATTAAAAAAAAGAACCCACACCAACAGGATCTCATACATGTTCTCATGTAAACAAAGCAAAATTAAATGTTTGCTTTTATAAATGTATGTACATGAACACTTAAATAATTGTGTAGTGACCCCCACATATGCACAGTATTATTTACTTTACATACAATGATTTTATTCAATCTGTCTTTGAGGTTTAGACAGTTGACTCCTGCAATATGTTTTGTGAACCATTTCTAAATGAATAATTGAAAAGACCACCAAAGCATCACACAGAATGAGTTGTAGGCTTGTAGGTTAATGATCAACAGATGTATTCAACCTTAAGGCCAACAACTCCTTCTATACTTCAGAACAGATAATCAGTTGAACCAGCCTTATCTCACATATTCATTTTTCTTTGTGCAGTTCAGTTCAAATAAGAATGTCGTCTCTTCTATTACAAATTGTTTTGGTTTTCCACTAAATTTTTTGGGGTGTATTTTGTATAGGGAATTAACAGTTGGTATTCCTATGTACTTTGAAGCTGGCTCTTCACATATAAATTAACTAAACACCATATCTTTATGTATTACACTATAGGCTTTGTGACTGATTGCACCACATGTTATTCTGCTTCGTTTGAAGATAACGTATTATCAAGCCAGTCATTGATTCCTACTTGTTAGCTTGGTCTGACTCTATCGCACAGTGCTAAATTTGGAGTTGTGAAGGCTAGCATGTACTTTCTCAAAAATGCGTGAAGCCAGCCATCTTTTCATGCTGCCACTAACACAATGTTCTTGGATAGTTCAAAACAATTAGAGGAGAACGCTAACCGTCATCTTGACCTATAAGGGAGAGGGAGGGCCATCCGACCCACCAAGAAAGAGCATTGCTAGTTATGCAATCTTCCTGCTTTAGGGTCAATGGTTAGTAAGGCTGGGTACTGTTTTTAAGCATGGTAGTAGTACTCTACCTTTTCTGCTTTAGTCTTATAGTAATAGAAGAGATGTTATTTCAGCAGTAAATTTATGTAGCACATTTTACATGCCACATAAGTTGTATAGAAGTGTTATTGACATTATACTAGAGCTGCCTTGGTGGCTGTCTGCCATTGGCTAATGCTACAGTATTTGCATACTCTAATATTACCCCGTAAATAGTACTGTTGGTTTCTTACTAAGGTTTAAAACGTAACAGTCATCTAACATTACTGTTTGTTCACTGTAAATCGCATGCTGTTAAGGAATAATAGAATTAACATCAACCAACACAGTGAAAAAAGACATTTTCTGAAAAAAGCCAGTTAGTCGTCACGTGTGTCAAATTTAGGACACTCTTCAGCTCTTAGATAGATTTTGTCCACTGAATATGTCATTTAATGAAAAGTAAAAAAAAAAACAAAAACCAAAAAAGACGCTATAAAAAACAATACAATATGGGAGTAATAAAACATAACATTTTTATATATGTGCAACGAATATTAACATCACCGTAAAACAACTTTGAAATGAATTAAATAAGTCAAAATATCTTAAAAGGAGGGGTTATCAGCTCTGAAGCTATATTTAGCACTCAATAGTTTATGCAGGACTAAAAACGTATATCAATATAATTAAAACTTGCAAGAGTTGCAAGAAAGTGAAAACTAGCAGAAACATTTTTTGAAAATTACATCTGCTTTTATGCAAAAAAAATCTTTATTTTTATATATTGTAGCCATATGCTTTCGAACATGCATTGTGGGTTTTCTCTGAAAGTTGCTTGAGATGATGTGGCTTTATTGAACTGTTTATCAGAATTGAATGCAGTGTGATGTCCCGTACGGTGCGTTGTCCTATACAAATGTATAGATCAAAACGTTACATTTAGCTACAGGCCAGTGATGTAAATGCCAGACAGATAAAATATGCTATTTTGTGCGAGTAATGTTCAAGCATTTAGTTTCAGATTTGATATCTCAGTTTTGATTTTGGAATGATATCTCAGGGTCTTATTACTTATCTCTGCTCGCTTTTCCAATCATATCCTGAGTTGTTTTTTCTACAGCCTTGTGCCTCCTGAATCGTCTTCTAGCTTTCCACTGCTGACTCAGATCTGTGCCTGTTCATGACTCAGCATGAGATGTATTCAGACAGCTGTGTGGGTGTAAGGGAATGCAGCAATGAGCAGGCATGTCTTTTAAGAGATAATCAGGACCACTCATGCATTTTTCAGCTTTGAGTTTCCTGAATCCAGTGCCATTTATTTACTACAATTGTCATCTTTTTTTTTATTTTTTATTTTTTTAAGGAAGGCTAGTTTGCTAAATGCAGTTTACACCTAACACGTCTCCTCATTGACTGTAACATTAATGTTACTGCATTAAGACCAAAAAAAGATTTTTTTGAACCCCCGAGGTGAGTGACAATGTTGTTGACAGTGTCTGCCTATCATTTTATGTTGGATCACTGCAAATACCTTTTTAGTTTTTACTTTAAGTTTGGCCCTCGGAGCTAAATTTCATTCTATTCTTTTTATATGTATCATAAGCTTGACCAAATTACTGGATTGGGTTTTTACCGGATTGGGTTAAAATTAGTGCTGTCAAGCGATTAAAATTTTTGATCTAATTAATTACATGGTGTGGCGATTAATTAATCTAATTA
>JBBPCX010071145.1:0-10197 GCA_037974365.1 Hydrocynus forskahlii
TCCAACCGACTGCCCATCAGAATCAGATCTGCACCCACTGGAGCTTTAAAAAGCAGCTAAAACTGAACTATTCTCCTCCATCTTTTAAATATCTGCACTTCTGTTGCACTTTTAATCTTATTGATTTCTATTCTTTTATCTTTCACGTCATACTATTTTAATTTTTCTCAATGTATTAATAGTTTATTCCATTACTGTAAAGCACATTGAATAAACTTGACCTGACCAAACAGGTTTGCCTTTTGACAACAGTTTTTACAATCTGCCTTCAAACCTTTAAGTCAAAGTGTTGTTTTGTGTTAGTGTGTGCAGTCCTGTGCAAAAGTCTTAGGTACCTATGCAAATCGTTTGAAGCCATTTATATTAGCACACCGGAGTCAAGATTTCCTTTTTCTAAAAAGTACTTGATATTTTGAGAGTTGGTTAGAAGAACACAGGTTCGGTTCCAGATTTCTGTTCTGTTCCTCGAGTCACTGTGGATCAGTGTGGATTTATACAGTTCCATAAGAAAAACACCTGATTTAATCTAATGAAGTAAAAAGAGCAGGTATTAAACCAGGTATTAGATGGAGCTTCAAGTAACACTGGGCTACCATGCGGAAAATGGTTTAGAGAACACTTTACTGTACATAAAACCACTATTTACTGTATTAATGCTTTTAGTATTTATTGAAATGTTGGTGTTTTAACACTAACTTAACAGTCTTGCCTAGTATTAAACAGTTTTTAAGTGTTATTTTCTGAGGTGCCTGAGATTTTTGCACAGTGCTGTAGATAAATCAGCTTGGTTACCTAGAATTCCGATCTCCAGGTCTTCCAGTTGCTTCCCGATGGCTCCATAGATGGAAGGACCTTCTGTAAAATCAGCCTGAATGGTGCGTGTCTGCCTTCCATATAGTGACTCTGGGGTAAAAACGAATGAAAATGACTGTTACCTGTCAAAAGCTCATGTTTCAAAATGTTTTTTAACAACAGTAAGTATATTTCCATTATTATGCCCTTCACTTTTACTTGTTTTATAAATTTTCTCTAAAGCGAACATTTAAATAACTATTTTCAATCTCTCTTTATAGCCCAGAATCAAACAGGCCGTTTATGTAACTGTGCCTTCAAGAGTGGTATATGTAAATGACCTCTGTTCTGATTGGTCGCCCTGTATTCAGCTTCATTCCGAGAAGCAGTCCAGGCAGAAACGCTCTTTAGTGTGAACACGCTACAGGCTTAACAGGAGGAGAAATGTGGTTAAATATGAAGATAAATGTGTTGGTGACATCACAAAAACAAGCAAGTGTTTATGGAAACAGTTCTGCAACGCTGTTTCCATAAACACTTTAGGCCAGAGGTTTAATTAATTAATTAATTAATTAACTAACAATACACTTCTTTCTAAAAATGGAATTATAAGAAATATTAGAAATACGTATAAGAAATGTAACTGACTGATTTGCAATATTTTATTGTCTGTGGCAACACATTATGAAGCCACAAAGACTCAAAGCGAACTCAGTTCGATTAGTCAGCATTTTTTGAGTATATGTGAACACGCCAAACAAACTCAGACCCGGGAGGTGGTCTGAGTCCAGTTCACTTTAAGTCCGCGGCACAGTTCGGTAAACTTGCCCATTATGAACACAAAGTGCTCCGGGTTAAAAAAAAAATCCCAAGAATGCTGAATGAGAAGAGACAGCGGCGGCAGGTTGGATGAGGAGCTGAAGTGTGAACAGAAAAAGAACTGAGACCATCTGAGCTGAAGTGGAGCGGAAAGAGAACCGAGTTCCCTTTCTGCTGGTCCACTTTTAGGACCACTTCTAGAGGAGTGCGTTCAGTTCCTTTGAAGAGGACTATATGTGAAAACACCGTGAAATTCACTTTGTGTTGATCATGAAAAAGCAAAAGTATCACTCAGATCTTCAGTATTCAGTTCCTTCTGGTTTTACGGATCACTGGACTAAATTTCATAAACTTCATACTAAATTTCATACAAACAGAATAATGATCCAAAATTCTCTCCAGTCCAGAGAAGAGCAGAGAGTTTAGAGAGTGATGTCTCGTCCTCCCCAGTCTCCAGATCTCTCTCCCATTGAGCTGCAGGGACCAGCTGGACAGACAAATTCAAAATGATCCAGAAAATCAGACAGAGCTGTTTACTGCTTGAAAAGGTGCTGGGAGGGTTTGGGCACAAGTTATTTCCGAAAGTTACTGACAGGATGTGGTGAATCTGCGCTGCTGTGATTATTTTTATGGAACTCATCCAGAAACTTTCACATGCATTAAACTGCATTTACAGTGTATATTGTCAAACTCCAAAACCAGTCCGTTACATTTGTTTTAAGTATTTCAAATGATTTTATTTTGTAATACAATTTTGAAAGAGCAGCGTATCGTTTATATTTTAGAAACGACTCAGAGGTGAACGGTCAGTTTTGTTTCCACAAAATGGGCACTTTAAAGACTAATCCGGGTGATTTAGAGGAAAACAACATCACGCAGGTAAAGATTTGAATGGTACTGAGGTTCCATTGTTATCTGTATATAACAATAAAGTTTCTTTATTTGTCACTTACACAGTTATACAAGTAGTGAAACATCTATGAGATGTGTGCAATACAGCAACAATAAATTAAAGTGAAAATTAAAGGGGCTAGAACTAAGTATATATATATATATGTGTGTGTGTGTGTGTGTGTGTGTGTGTGTGCAAATTTTAAAGGGGACTTATTATGCAAAACTCACTTTTTCTATCCTTTTGTATTTCCAGTTGTGTCTCTACTGCTCCTATAAACACTCCAAGCGTGAAAAAAAACCTTCCTCCATTTTCTGTGAGTCAGTTGAAAGATTTTTGTGTCAGGAATCATGTGCCTCTACAAGCCATTTGGACACTCCCCTATTGTGACGTCAGGATGAGGACATTTGCAGAGAACCGCCCCTCACCTGTCGAGCCCCACCCACTAGATTATAAGACGCAGAGCGCTACGGTTACAGGCAAAAGCAAGTCACTCATGAAGTGTTGTGTTCATCTCGCTCTGGGTCCGACTCGGGGTCCAACATATAGGGCTGGATAGCGCCTCTGTTTCATGTGTGGTAAACGCGCAGCGTAAGCATGGGATGGGTGACAGAGCCCTTAAGCGGCTCATTTTGAAAGGGACTGAAACTGTCGAGAATACAGCTTATGTGAGAGTGATTTTGTGCAAAGAACTTCATGAACATGTTTTGTAGCCCATAGACCTATTATAACTTAAAAAGAGGTATAATGTGTCCTCTTTAAGGGTTCGAGAAATTGAATAACTGGTAATGATGTTCCATTGTTATCTGTACATGACAATAAACTTGAAACCTGAACTCTTTGTGAGCACTGCAGTAGATCCACATGTATTACTGCTTGCTGTGTGTCAGAAACACTTCCAGAAACAAACTGTCCCTTCTCAAGGCCTTTTTTAGCTCCTGGGATGTAAAAAGAACACATCTTTCTAAAAGCAGGCCTTATGTTTCACATGGGCGTTTTTCTGTTGGTGACTATAATGGCTAAATCTGTCCAGGTGAGCACGTACAATGGCATCTTACAACATTGTCTCATCTAAAATTACAATAGGAGGCGGTCTGAAAGGAGGCTCTACATCAGGTTGACAACAGCATTTTGTTTATATAAGCACAGTGTATTCAGTACTAAGCATTTTCAGAGAGCTTTGTTCAGAGTTTTATTTTGACTTTGTTATATTCTATATTGTCTCTGTGTGTCTGTGCAGTCGTAACAGTCCTCCAGGATCGATAAAATTTTCTGATTCAGATTTTTTCTTACTGCGTCTCCCCAGGCGTGACCTACCTATTTCTTCAGCCACACTGTGGAGCTTCTTTTCCGAGCGGCTGATCAGAACAACATCCAGGCCTCGTTTCGCCAGCTGACACGAAAAAATAAACACACATCTGCTTAAACAAAGAAGGAGCAGCATGTGTTCGCTCTGTGCAGGTGCTCTGGAAGAGGGTTACTTAAGGAGGCAGTGAACTGAGACGTATAGGTCGCAGAGATGTAGGTGAGAGGAACATGTAGATTACATAGTGCAGCTCTATTTCAGAATAACTAGCAACCTCACACTTCCTTTGGTCCAATGCCAAAGCCCACACATGTTATGCAAGAAATCATTGTCAAAGTAAGTAAAATAAAAACAAAACAAGAGGTACTAGAATCAAGCAAATTTATCTGGCAACGCAGTGAGAATTTTTCCCTTGTTAAGCTTTCTATAAACAAGAAAAGGTTTATAAAAACTAGATTATTTATCTTACATACACTACCAGTCAAATGTTTGGACACACCTTCTCATTCAGTTATTTCCTTTCTTTTTTATTATTGGCTACATTGTAGATTAATATTGAAAAAATCACCTACTGCTCTGATGACAGCTTTGCACACTCTTGGCATTTTTTCAGTCAGATTCGTGAGGAATCGACCTGGAATGGTGTTTAATTAACAGGAGTTCTTCGTCAAGAGTTTCTTGCCTTTGGGATCATCAGTTGTGATGGTCGGGTTGGTACACACTTAGTGATCCTGTTCCACTACGGTTCTACTGCACATTATGGCAAGAACCACTTAACTAAGTAAAAAGAAACAACAGTCCATCATTACCTTATTACAAAACATATACTGGGTTGTTTAACTCTTTTTTTGTTTACTGCATAATTCCATGTGTTCCTTCATCATTCAATATTAATCTACAATGTAGAAAAAATTAAAAATAAGAAAAAACATTGAACAAGAAGATGTGTCCAAACTTTTGACTGGCAGTGTAGTTAATCTAGTCATTCTTAAAATAAAAGGCAAGAACTGTTATTTCTTTAAAAGATTTTCTGTCTTGTTAAGGTTTCATTTTTTGCCATGCCATTGTAAAATAAAAACTAAGCTAAACAACAAAAGAGGTACTAGAAGTCAATATAGTGAGAACATTTCATTTAAGCTTTCTTAAAACAAGAAAACATTTATAAAAACTACATCATTTATCTTATATAGTCAGTTGGCAGTTGTTCTAAAAATAAAAAAAAATGATTTATTTTCAAGATTTTCTGCGTTGTTATGAGATTTCATGTTTTGCAGTGTGATACCAGAATTCAGTCTTTCAGGTGTTCAAATCACTTCTGGCCGGAAAGATTTTTGACTTGAGCTTTAAACAACGGTGTTCAAGAGAAAAAATCTTTGTATCACACCGAGAGAGGCACTTTGGAACAAAATGATTAATTATGTATTAACTGTATGCAAAGGTTTGAACATTCAAGTTAGTTTGCAGCCCCTACAAAGAAAGTCTTTGCATTTTAATGCACAATTGCTGACCATTTGCATAATCTTAACATCTTGGATAAAATAAATCACAAAATGTGGCCTGTGCAAAAGAAATGGCACCCTTTAATGTTGTTTTGTTTCTTGGCACCTAAACAGAACTGTGCATTAACTTTCCTTCCAGTTGCCATATTTATGATGGTTGTGCACTTATTTTCACTTAGAAAATCGACCAAATTTAAGCAAGTCCATTTAAGAGTACGTAATCACTCAAAGGGGTTTAAAGGTAAGTGTGCACTGTTTTAGGCCTGAATTGTGTCTGTATATTTCTCTATGTTACTAAATAATGAGTCATATAGCATCAGCAATGTAATTTGACCTGGAGTGTCAGTGTTAACATGCCCAGTGCAGGTAACAGTAACATTCACACATCAAAACATCTCAAAAGAAGGCAAGGTGTCCCCAGACCTTCCTTTTATTGTTCTACTCTCGGCCTCCAGAACTAAATGTGAGCCGAAGCTTAAAGGAAACGTATCTTGTCAAAGCGAACACACTGTTCCGATGATATTTTCTCACTACATAAAAGTGGCTTCCGGTCTTCCGGGCTGGAGGAAACTGGAAACAAAGCACACCAGGGGCTAAATACTATTACGTGTGGGGAGGAGGTTCAAGGCCCTAATTGTTCTGATAGGAACCACAGATACACCACTATTCAAAGGCCTGGAATCACTTATCGTGGTAATAATGGCTTGTTTATTATGTATACATCCAAATGTATGACACTAATTGGATTTAAATATCTAGATATTGAACTCCCAGGAAGTATTTTTGTAGATGATTCTGCGTCAAATATTATTACTTTTAATATCATCATGTGCCTGTACCTTGGGGATTGCTGAGAGGAACATGTACAGGAAGAGGCTACGAAAGCATGAAACAGGTTAAAACTGACCTCTAGTGCGTAGGCCCGCCCAATCCCTGCTGTCGCTCCGGTGACCACTGCAGAAAAGAAGAAAAATGGAAAAGTTGGTTTGCTCCAAACATTATGGAACCAGTATGTAGGTCCTTCAAGGTCTCATTACTTATTTATACATTCATACATATCATTTTTGCATTAAATAAATAATTAATGGCGGTAAATTAATGTTTTAGGAATAATGGCTCAGTTATAAACAAAGTGGCGTCTGCACATTTGTCCATGTTAATAGATGCAGTGAGTCATACGGCGTCAGAAACCACATAAACAAGTCAACTTGAGGTGACTTAATCAATCAAAGGGCTTTGAGGTGAGCCTGCACTGATTTAGACCTAAATTGTGTTCGTATTTTTGTCCAGGTTAAAAGACACACTGAGTCATATAGTCTCAGAAACCACATGAGCAAGTCTGTTTGAGAGTACTTAATCAGTCAAAGGGATCTGAGGAGAGTGTGCACTGGTTTAGGCCTAAACTGTGTCTGCATGTTTGTTCATTTGAATAGATGCAGTGAGTCACATAGTCTCAGAAACCACATAAGCAAGTCTATTTGAGATTATTTAATTACCCAAAGAAGCTTGAGGTGAGTGTGCAATGGTTTAGGCCTAAGATGCATGTCATGTAGCAGCAGAAACCACATGAGCAAGTCTGTTAGACAGTACTTAATCACTCAAAGGGATTTGAGGCGAGTGTGCTGATTTAGACCTTAACTGTGTCTGTATATTTGTCCATGTCAGTAGATACAGTGAGTCATACAGCATCAGAAACCACATGAGCAAGTCTACCAGACAGTACTTAATTGCCCAAAGTGGTTTGAGGTGGTTGTCACGCGACTAAATGGTGGGCTTCTTCTATCACCAAACGCAAACCTAAAGACGTAAACCTCAGAAGCCAGGCGGGTCTTGGAGGACCACTTTAAAAGGCTCATGTCATACGATTCAACTAATCACTTAATTACCAAACCCTTCATTAAAATAAGCAAGTTCTCCAGGACCAGAGCTGAAACCCCCTGCACTTTTATATACACACACAAACACCAGTAACTTTAAATGCTGCTGTTTGTCTCCTCAGCAGTCATGTTTCCCATTCATGCCTTTACGTTGTGTTTTGTGTAACAGTGTGTAGGAACGGTAGTTCAATTTACTTATTAGTATATAGAATACCAATCAAAAGTTTGTGCACACCCCAGGTTTCTAGCTCTTGTTAAACTCTGGGATGTTGTTGAGTGAACAACTATAAATGAAAATGTGTGAAATAAAGCCAGTTTCCTTTCTAAGATGAGAGAGTCTGTAACAGTGCAGGTCTGACTCCTATTAACTGGTTGTTGGTGATGCAGAGTCAAATTCTAGACTGTCCTTTAACTTTAAATGTACTCGTTACTGTTTCAGCACTTAATAGCTCCTTAAATATCTAACACTCGTCTGGTGATCCGCATTATCATTATATTAGGAGGCTTTTTTGCAGTGAAGTAGTGATGAATACATTATTTTCTGAGTAGTAAAGGGACTTCATTATTAACATCCAAATGGGACCAGTCTGTCAGGTTATCAGCTTTATAGTATGTTAAAGACAAATTACAAAATCAAAATGATTTACAGTGGTGGTGAATGGAACCAGACATCTGTGATGTATTAGTGCATTTAAAAGCTCCATCGCAGAAAGTTATTACATGATATTATTACAAATGTGTGGCCTGAGGCCTCAGATTATTGGTTTACAATAGTATCTAGTGGTTGGTTAGGGTAGTGGATAACATCGCTGCTGTCTGAGCAGCAGAGTGGGGTTCGTTTCCTAACTCGGGATCACGTCACACTATGCCAATAAGAGTCCTTGGGCAAGACTCCTAACTGCATTCACCTTCACTTGTGATGCACAAAAACTAAGTCACTTTAGATAAAAGCATCTACCAAATGCTGTAAATGCAATGTATATATGATGTTTGTTTATATTTTTATGGCATTTAGCAGATGATTTTATCCAAAGTGACTAACTACAGGGGGCTCTCTACAGTGGTGGTTTTGCTGAAGGTAGGATTTGAACCCATGACCTCTTAGTCCAGAGGCAAGTACCCTACCTACTAGACCACCACCACCATCATTGAGGAGTAAAGATACAGACATGGTTTGTAAAGAACCCTTTTCAGATTTTCCACCATCAATAATATTCAATAACATTTTGGCTGAAAAGGGGGCACTTTGGCAGACGCCCTTATCCAGAGTGACTAACAGTCATTAGTTACAGGGACAGTCTTACAGTCATTAGTTACAGGGACAGTCTTACAGTCATCAGTTACAGGGACAGTCTTACAGTCATTAGTTACAGAGACAGTCTTACAGTCATTAGTTACAGGGACAATCTTATAATGATTAGTTATAGGGACAGTCCTCCTGGAGACACTGAGGGTTAAGAGTCTGGCTCAAGGATAGGAAGTGGGTGGTAGAAAGCGGGGTTTTGAACCTGCATCTTTGTGGTTCATTGGGTTGTGTTATTAGTAATTCACTGAACTATATGTTATTTATCTATAGTATTTATACCCAGTATTTGTACATATCACATAGTGTATTTAGTACAGAGAATGTTCTTATTCTATACTTCTTTATTTGAACTGTTTTTGTTTGTTGCACAATGTCTTATCTCTATTGCATTGTGTGTCCACGGTGGAACCTGAGCTCCACCCATTTTATATCTCTGTATACAGTATATGGTCAAGATGAATAAAGTTCACTTTGATTTTTTGGCTTCCGCGTATTTTTTATTGTTTTTTATTTAGACTTCATACTTTTATTGTTCTTGTCTCTGTGTCTGAGCAATCATAACATAATCAGTTTCCTCCGAGATCAATAAAGTTTTCTGATTCTGATGCAGATTACAGATGACAGTCAGAAGATGCAGGTCGGTGGAAATATAATAAAATTGATATATTTGCTTTCTAATTGTTGTAACTGTGGTGGTTCTTGTCATCACCACTGTTCAAAAATGCTTTATTAGCACTGTAGACATTACAACCCCTGGTCCCTATTGCCACCACTGTAAAAAAGTGAGTAGGTTCCTCTATATTGAACCATTCCACACAAAAGTACCCTGAATTACTTTGTTTACATCTCATTGACTGGATTGCACAAAAAAAGAAAATAGCTGGAATTCTCCAGTTTTAAAATATTGGCAAGTTAATCATTTAACATGGTTAAAGACTGAACTGCATTAATCATTGACCAAAATAATTTCTCATTGCAAAATTACGGAGATAGTGTCTTGTTTGTATTTAACCAATGTTTAACACAAGAAATGTTGTGTCTTGTGCGATGATGCCACTTTAAAACTATGTCATTATGTCACATTATCATTACTGCATCATCACACACCTCCACAAACTACTTTATATAATGAATAGTTCTGTTAAGGGGTCAGAAAAGCAACACACCTCTACAATTCCGAGGAAGAGTCACACTACCATTAAATTCTAGTCAGTTATTAATTGAGGGGTAGCTGGTGGCCTGGTGGCTAAGGCGTTGTCCATGCGATCAAAAGGTCATGAGTTTAAATTCAAGGAATGCTAGTGGCACCACTGACGTTCCCTTGAGCAGGGTACTGTCCCCACACACTGTACCACCCACATATTGCTCCCAGGGCGCCCCCTGTTGGTGGGCAAGGACTGAAGTTACACAAGAGAGACTAATAGTGAAAATATTTAGCTAAAATGACAACAAATGTGTATTTTAATGCACGGCTGGATATCGTGAACTACAGTACTGTACAAAGTCTTGAGCCACCGCTCATTTCTATACATTTTGCTTTGAATCACCTTGTTGGTGCAAAAATACTATTTTCTACCTGTCAGACTGTCTTATCTTTGTCATATTGAGTAAATTAAATGAAAGAAATGGGAACAGATGTTTTACTGACAGGCTGCAAAGTGCCTAAAGACACAAGGAGCCTAGATAAAGGAGTTCCAACCACTCAG
>JBBPCX010071146.1:0-10197 GCA_037974365.1 Hydrocynus forskahlii
GCTCCTTGCACGTTGAGCATGAGGTATGGAAACCGAGCAGCAACTCTTTGATAACTGAGAATTTGGTTGTAAGTGCATCTCTCTCTCTCTCTCTCTCTCTCTCTCTCTCTCTCTCTCTCTCTCTCTCTCTGTCTCCATTTCTCTCTCTCTCTCTCTCTCTCTCTCTCTCCGTTTCTCTCTCCCTCCCTCTCTCTGTCTCTCTGTCTCTCTCTCTCTTATTTACTCTCTCTCTCTCCCTCTCTCTTTCTCTGCATCTCTCTCGCCCTTACAAGACAGTGTAGGCCTATGCACCGTCTTACTGATTTTCTGACTCTAAGGTCATGGGTCACGTGTCTGCATGAATTTCAGCAGTGAAAACAAGGCTCTTCCACCTTCAGGCAGAGTTGCTTTTTGCAGTTTTTTGTAGTTTACACACTTTGCAGTTTACACACTTACACAGCAAGTGAATACTGCTGAAAGAAAACATCTACTGGCTGCTTTATTTAATACACTAAATACATTTAGTCAGCACTATCACACTCTTGTTACTGTAACAAAAGCAATCTTGCACAGCAAATACTGGAATTATGTCCTCACATAATGCTATTACTATGCATGGAGTGTCAGGAGATGTTGCGAAATTTAGGTGTAGTAAATTATTATCAAGTAATAAAACAACACATCTGGTTTTCTAACAGGATCCAGTGAAAGAGAGAGAGAGAGAGAGAGAGAGAGAGAGAGAGAATGATACCAGCTGTTCAGATGAGAGTCGTGTTAAAAATGGCCTGATTGACGTCAGATGAGATACAAAAAGCTAGGCGTTCAAAGCTGTTCTCCATTTTTAGTCTCAGAGAGGCACATAATCAGCCCTGTCGAACACACTAATAATTCAGCGGTAGAAGATGTGATCCTCTGCTAGAAACGACCATATTTTGTAGTTTTTCTTAATGGATCTTTATTCATTTATACTGCATTTTTGCACTCCCATGAATAACAGAGCACCTTTATTAGGAGGTTGCACAGAGCGGTTTTCAGCCCTGCAGAAACTGACCAGCAAAACTCAGCGTTCCTGAATAATCCTATCATAACCCTGAGCCAGCTGATTCACGCATTGCACAGCCTTCATATCTGTGATTAATGTGACCGTGTGCGCTCAGTCAGGCCTGCAGGGAGCTGGTCATAGCAACTGTTGCCAGGTGGGACAAGCTTTACTGAACACCTGCCCCATTAAAAATTCCATTTAATTCAGATATTAATCTCAAGATTCACTATAAAGTTACTATTATTCATTAGTTTAAAAGGAAAATAAAATGTATGTAGTCACAAGAATGACTCACAAAGGGTTTAAAGGAAGGCTTAGAGACAAAAAAATACGAGATTTACACAGTGTGTAATCATCCAAGACATATTTGGAGTTCAAACTTTACTTTAACCGGAGCTATGAGTCTAACATCGCTGGTACTATCCTGGATATGTAAAATTATGCATAAACACTCAAGCTAGACAGGTTGGCCATGTTTGCTTGTCTTTATACACTATAGCAAAAGTCCATCAGACAAAAGTGGCTCCACATTAGAGCGTATTTGAGCTTTACATTATAAATAAAGGGGTGCGTTAACAATCTGTAACAACACAGTATTCAACTATATTTAGAAATACAGTCAATAACTGTAATTTGCCAGTGAGTTACACCCATTTTTTACAGTCCTTCACTCACACTCGTCAGTACTGTGATCTTTGCGTTTGCATCATGCGTCATGCAAAAATGACTTCAGTGACAGTGAAGGACTAAATAAATGTTCTGTCTGATGTGATTCTGTCTTGATTAGAAAGTTATTTTAAGCATTTTAAATGATACTCGTGAGGTTTGCTTTATTCTTTAATCACAAGCTTACATTCCCAGTTTATTATTACATGATACAGAAGTGTTGTATATAAGCAGGAGTGCTGTGATTTTGCAAATGGGAAGTTCCCTCGCTTGACACTTTAATATTGGTAACCTGCTAGCGGGAGACGGATGCTATATTGCTTTTCTGCCTGAGAGTGTGTGTGTGTGTGTGCGGTGTGTTTGTGTGTGTGTGAGTGTGTGTGTGTAAGTGAGAGAGCGACCCAGTGTGTGGTTGAACCCGAAAACAGTTCTTTGACATCTTGCACAGACAACACAGTCTGTTGAAAGTCTGTTGAAAGCACATGGAGCTGTAATGGAGCTGTAATGCTTCCTCAGTGTAAAACACAGGTAAAGTGTTTGTATACATACATATATGCTGCATTTCAGCCAGGCAACCACGTTCAACCACGCTGGGACAGTCAGTACCCCCACCAGACTGCGTCAAGCAGCATCAGTCTATGAAAGAAAGACACCATGCAAAGTATGCAGTGAAACTGTGCACTTGGCAGCTGGCACTGTTTAATGAATATTCCAATCAGGGGGCTGGATAAGATTATATAAAGGGGGAACATTGTGATTGACAGTTATGATGATGCTTATGTGTAGACATGGATGTGATATGGGCACCTAATGCTGTAACTGTATTAGGCTGATATCATTTTACATAATATACAGAGCATCTCTACTCAGTATAACGTGATATGTAAGTACTCAGCAAATCGGCATTCTAAGGCCTCATCCACACAGACATTCCAATCTTGGATAAATGAACACATTTTTATCGGCATGCACGTTTTTGTTGCGTTTTGTACCTGTGCTTGATTGACTTCAGTGAGGCGTTACATTGGTGTTCGTTTGCCGCTGTTTAACGCCAGCCTGCAGCCCAATTTGTAGTGTCATGTATTTACCTGTGGGGGCAGTAATTAAACCTGTCAAAAGTGTTCACACGTGGGTCGACTTTGTGGGTAGTTCTGCACTGAAAACGTGGATCCCTATTCTTTGCTTAAACTAAGCATCGACATTCTTGTTTTAAAAATCCTCCTGATACTGCATCGTAGACAGGAAAGGAACAGACATCACTGCCAATACTGGCTTCACCCTCGAATCATGGGGCATATTTGGTCCTCCAGAACGATAAAAAAACGAACGGCATGCAAATGCAATAGCAATATTTTCTTTGTGTTTGACGGGATTTCGGCAGAAACTGACATCGAGAAAACATTGCGTGCATCCAAAACATTTGACGGCATCCAAACGTGCAGCCGACCGAACGCCGGTGATGGACGCCCGTGTGGACGCCCGTGTGGACACCAGTTCTGAGCATTTGTGATGTTTGTGTTGCATCCAAACCTTGAAGATTCAACATTAGGACACATTTTCAACCTAGCAGCCTAGTGCTAAGTTGAGGTTTGGTAACAATCAATGCGACTGAAGCTACACACAACCTTCCAGAATTACTAATATTGCATCATAAGTATGATATCACACAGGAGGCAGTTAGGAGCCTTTACCTAATTATAGCTTATCAAATCAAATAACAGAACATGAGTTTAATATTAGAGGTATACAAAGTGTATATATGTGTATGTGTGTGTGTGTGTGTGTGTGTGTGTGTGTGTGTGTGTGTGTGTGTGTGTGTGGCCATGCACCAACCCCAACCAACAAATTAGTTAAGGAATACAGGAATACTCCAGTGTTTTTTTACCCAATCTAGTGTAGCATGCAGTCATTAGTTAAATAGTACTTTGTTGGCTTTGTACCACATGTAAATCTAGTCTGATAGGATAGAAATCGCATAACTAATTTGCATGCATTGGCATACATGAACACAGCATGAAATCACAGTGTGAACAAAATTCTTTCTCTGTATTTAACCCATTCACAGCAGGCAGCCAGTAATACAGCGCCCAGGGAGCAGTGTGCCGATACGGTACCTTGCTCAAGGGCACCTCCTGGGATTTGAACCCACGACTTTCTGATCGCAGGGCCAAATCCTTAGCCTCAAGGCCAACAGCTAGATATGTACATTTACTTTCAATGGGGATAGGTGAGAAAAAGTCCTGAAGGACTGTGGGATAGACATCCACAAGCCTGTGTCACTGTAAGGAAGAGTTGGTTGTGGTAGGAGGTAGTACAATATAGGTAACTAATGACTTTTAGTGTATATGAACTATGTTAGCCTCATAGCTCAAGCTAAATGGGCCAGCTGGGGGTCTGGTGGTTCAGGAGTTGAACCTGTGATCAGAAGACCATGAGTTTGAATTCCAGGAGTGCTAGTGGCGCCACTGAGGTACGCTTGAGTAAGGTACCGTCCCCACACGCTGCTCCCCGGGCACCCCCAGTTGGTGGCAGTCCCCTGCTTCACTTGGTGAATGGGTTAAATGCAGAGAAAGAATTTCACACTGTGTGCTGTGCTGTGCTGTGTTTATGTGTGACTATAAGGGCCCTCTTTTTTTTTTTACTTGCACACTAAAGATATCTAAATCTATGGTAAGTGGAAAACTGTGACTGTTGAGAATAAAGCTTCTGCTACTTTCACCCAAGATTAGGAGCATCCCTGTAAAAATGGGCAATATGACAATATGTTATTGTATAATAATAAATCACATTACAACAGTACCTAAAGAACACATGAGTGCATAAGCTGTCCTGTTCAACTGGACAGTTTTTGGGTTTTTTTATTTTTTATTTCGGCACTACTGGTTCTTTCCTGTCTCTTCCAACTTGCCAAACCCCAGAAAAAGTAAATATTGTGTACGTATCATGTAACATAAAAATATATCAAAGTATTATATTTCGGCCATATCGCCCACTCCTAGTTTCCTAAGGTTTTAAGCATCAAAAACGATGTGCTAAACACAGCGATGCTGAAACTTAGCAGTCAAACAGTAAACAGTCTTTGAAGCTGCTTTGAAGCCCACCAGCGTGTAAAGAAGGGAAACCCAAGAAACCAGAGCTCAGCTGCTGAGGTCTACATGATCAGAGTCTTCAACGTCAAAAAGGGACTGCCAGGTGTCCTTATTTTTGTCTGTTCTGTTTAAAAGAGGGCAACAACAGACAACCTATGAACAAAAAGCACACTAGCTCAGAACTCCAGAGACCTGGGCGGCTGAGGGTCTGGCAAGTGGGACGCAGCCATGACAAAGAATAATGTAAACATGATTACAGTCAATTTCAGTATGTTTTATTTACAGCTACTCAATATGGACAAAAGTATTGGGACACACCAGTTTTTCAGCCCCCTTACTTCCAGTGAAGGATAATCTTTATACCAAGACATTTTGGACAATACCATGCTTCCAACTTTGTGGACACTGTTTGGGGAAGAACCTTTTTAATTCCAGCATGACTGTGCCCCAGTGCACAAAGCAAGCTCCATAAAAACATGGCTGGATGAGTTCAGTGTGGAAGAACTTGCACAGAGCCCTGACCCCAACCCCGTCCAGCACCTTTGGGATGAATTGGACCTCATAAATGCTCTACAGAATGAATGGACACAAATTCCCACTGAAACACTCCAAAATCTTGTGGAAAGTCTTCCAAGAAGAGTGGAAACTATTATAGCGACAAAGAGGGGGACCAGCTCCATTTTAAAGTTTATGTATTTGAATGCAATGTGAAGACCCACTAGGCTACTGCCACCCCGCTAGGCTACTACCAATGTCATTAAAGTCCCTGTTGCTGTCATGGTCAGGCGTCCCAGTACTTTTGTCTATGTAGTGTATGTTTTTGATTTTTCCGTGCATACAAATGTCCAAAAAATGAACTGTGAATATAAGATTCCCGTTGCATACATTATTATATTTGACCAATATGTTTTTTTGCTAAATTATTCTTTTAGGTGGACGATCATCATGATGTGATGCCAGGACATCCATGAGAAACTCATGACTAGTGTGAATGGATTTTGCCGATTTGGTTTTGACTTTGCTCACTGCTGTTACGGGTCAAGATTTGTTACATTTCTTTTCGAGAGAAAAGTTACCTGTAGAAAACTTTGTGGTGGCTTTTTTTAAGGCGATACTTAAGGAGATTCAGTCGGAGTGCCATTATCAGCAGGTATTGATATTCATAGAGTGCCAATGACTCTGCAAGGTTGGAACTACCTAGTATAATGTACATTTACTCTACCAGTGCTACAGTTGCTGTGGTTACAAAACTGTTTGACTGCCACAGTTGCTGGTTTTTACACCCGCCTTATTTTTCTATTTGATGTGCTGTTGTTGCAGTGCTCGAGTGAAGAGTCCGCATATGTCTTCGGGCAGTTACTTCCAGCTCCCCTAAGGAGGGTGTTTGGAAATAAAGGCTTTCAGGTAGCGATCAGGATCTCAGCGGTGCTCCCAGCAGCTGTTTAGAAGAGTAGTTTCTTCAATCTAGTTTAGGGGATTCTTTACAGCAGTCAGGCAGGTGTGTGAAAGTTCCCAGCTGGGTTCAGTAATGAGATCTTGATGTTCCTGGCCTCTCTCTCTCAGTGTGCGTCAGCGCTGTCTGGAGGAGCAGAAGAAGAGGAGACAGAGAGCCACCCGCAAAGTCAGCACCTTCATCGGGACCTTCGTCATCTGCTTCACTCCCTACGTCCTCACCAGGTCAGCACACTTCTGAATTACACAGTAAATCCAGGCACTTTTAATGGTCATCACCACTTTGAGCTGAGGAGAACCTGGAGTGCAGTACTGGACATACACAATGTGAATATTTTTGATCTTTTTTTTTTTAAAGAAATGCATTATTTTAACAATTTGATGCTTTGTCATGTCACAAAAACGTGTCATTTACATTGCAAATATCACATCTACTCAACATGTCAGAATATAAAACTGCACACTTATCAGCTCATAGCTTAGAAGAAATAGCCACACACACAGAAACCGAAACTTCCACACTATATTTTTGGAAAAATCCTCCTCTTTTTTCAAAATTGTTTATCTGATGTTGAAGCCAAGCTCAGTTCAATGTGTGCACTTGACTTTTAAGCTGAACTGGCTGAGGGCCTCTGAGACCAGTGCCTGAAGGGGCTGGTCGATTATGACAAAGATTATGGCAAAGATTATGGCAAAAATCAAATGATTTTTGACCAATATTGAGACCATGATTACTCACCAACTGTAGAAACTTTTTGCAAATCATTTGTTTGTTCCATTTGAATCATTAGTGTGGTGTAGTGTGGTGATGTTTCCATTTTATGACTACATCATATGGACATCAAATCATATGATTTGTTATCGACATGGGAAGGGGTACCCACATGTATCGTCACATGAATTGTTAGGAATGGGCACAGTCAGCAGTAACATAATAAAAAAACGGAATAAAAAATGAGAGCACCACTGCAAAAAAGAAGCCGAAATCGTAACTGAAAATAAAGCAGCCCTATTGTCTGATGAAATAAGTCACACTTTCCCCTTTTTCTCACAGTGGCCAAACAATGTTATGTTTGAGGTCCCTCGGTTCAAGCCTTGAATTTTGGCACACGCTTGAATTAAAATGTATTTTAATTATGTTTTAATTCAAATGTGGATTTAAATGTTTTTACATGATTATATTAATAAACATATCTGACAGGCCACTTTAAATCTCACCAGGAGGCCTGCTGAAAAGGGTCACACAACACGGATGAGCTAAGAGAAGTTCAAAGCATGAACTTTCAGCTGCCCTCAGACTGCGGATGCACACCTGCTGCATTTAGTTCCATTTCAGAGCAAATGGCTCAATCCGTCTTTCTGTTTCAGTGTTTTCCAGTCTGCTCTCTATCTTTAGTATCTGTACTGTGCCACTTTTTACCACGGACAATCGCGGCAGCACTTTTTGTACGTGGAAACGTACTTATAGAAATCCACAGGACAATGTGGGCATCAGAATATCATGATATTGCAATGCAATATATTTGAGAATGCACACTGTGGGAAATAAGCAGTCTTAGTAATTAAGATATTTGATGTAATTGATGTTCAACCCAGTCCAGCACGTTCATGTCATATCTCACCCCCCCCCCCCATCATAATTTGTCTTCATTCAAGTTTCATTTAATATTGTGAGACTATCAAATCAAATCAAAGTGAGGACTGAGCATATCACACTCCTAGAGGCTACATGATAAAAAAAAATAGCAAGAAAACTAAAGGATTTTTTTTGTGAATGTGGGGTAGTAGTAGCCTAGTAGGTAAAACACTTCCCTGTGAATCTGATGACCCCAAAGTTAAAGGGGGCATTGGGCGGACGCCCTTATCCAGAGTAACTTACACTGATTTGTTACTCAGTGTCTTGCTCAAGGACACAATGGTAGAAAGTGGGTGGGGGGGGGTTTCCTGGAGCAAGACACTTAACCCTCAGTTACTCCAGGGGGACCTGTCCCTGTAACTAATGATTGTAGGCTGCTCTGGACAAGGGTGTCTGCCAGATGCCACTTTACCTTTACATGTCTAAGAAGGAATAACTGTGAGATCTTTGTCTGTTTTCAGTCTTACTTTGTTGAATATATAATGTGACTGTATCAAACTGTGAGCCCTGAATTGTTTTTTCAAACTGAACTGTGAGTTGTCTTTATCATTATACCCATTTTGGCTGAAAAATCATTTAGTATATCAGATGTATGTTTTATACTATGAGACATACCTGCAGATTGAAGAATTCAGGAAAATGTACAGCAATGTTTATCTAGCATAACCGTTCTCTTAGTTTTCTGCCCATTTGCCTTAATAATGAATGAGATAGACGTCAGAGTATTTTCTGTTCTATCCTACTTCTGGCAAGTCATTAGGGCAGCTGGTGGATGGAGGTTAGGGAGTTGCCCCTGCGAACAGAAAGCCGTGGGTTTGAATCCCAGGCCTCCCACTGGCACCACTGAGGTACCCTTGAGCTAGGTACCATCCCCACACACTGCACCCCGGGTGCTGCGTCACTGGCTGCCCCCTGCTTCACTTGGTGAATGGGTTGAATGTAGAGAAGAATTTCACATTGTTGCAGCAAGGATTGAAAAGCACTCCTTTAAATAAATGTGGGGCCCACATTTTTTTATACTCTCCTATAGATTATCTATACATGTTATAATGGTTAACAACATTTAGTTAAGTTTGTGATTAAGTTTAAAGTTAGATTTGATATACAGCCTTAAGATCAGTTGCACTAACAGCAGTTGCTGAATATTTGCTAGATCCGAATTGGCCATTGACAAAGCATCTACAGTGGACCATTCAAATAAAGTGTTACCTGACACTGTTGTGAAATCAAAGTTTGTCTCTCTGGCTTCAGGTTGGTGGAGCTGTTTGTAGCCATCCCAATCAACCCATACTGGGGAGTTTTGTGCAAGAGCTTGGCCTACAGCAAAGCTGCCTGCGACCCATTTGTCTACTCCCTCCTCCGGCACCAGTATCGTCAAACCTGCAGAGACATCATCAACCGTTTCCTCAAGCGAAGATCCTTCAACTCTCCGGGCCAGTGGCAGGAAAACGGCAAAGTGGAGAAAGCCGTGAATCCTGGGAAACATGCGATCTCTGAGAAGTGCGAGAAATCAGGGCCAGAGGAGCAAACTGGCACAGGGTCTGTTGATTAAGACCTGAAATCAAATAACAATGGAGATTAAAAATGTAGCAACATAAACCACAACAAAGATGAAGCAGCCAGTGTGCTCAAAGCGAGGGAGCAGTGTAAGGGAAAGCAGGCTTCAAACATTTTCTACTTTTCTACCTTCAAAAGTTATTCAATGTTTATGACTTTCAGAGAGTGCTTTTCTGTACCAAGTCATGTCCTTTGAAGTAGGACTATAGTATCTTCAAAAACGAGTTGAAATGTTCTCATGGTGAATGCTGCTAGCTAGTGAATGGTAGGAGGTTCGTAGAAAAGGCCTGTGGCCACTTGCAGAAAACAGCTATAATATTTATCTTACATCAGTTGCAAATTGAAAGACTGAAGCTTAAAACTGGGGTCTAAAATTTTAAAACTCATTTACAAGAGTGCACTTCTTGCTGCTTTCCACTTGAAGGTTGTCCTGAAGAGATTTGAAGCAGCTCACTTAAAGTAAATGGGCAAATTTATTCAAAGATGTTTTGTGCACGCGACCACGGGTCTCTTATTTTTATTTATATTGTCACTGGATGTGTGTGAGGGTGACTACTGTCTATGGGTGTCCACAAGATGGTTAGAACAAAAAGGGACGCTGAACAGAGACTTTGATTTTAAAGGTTGGAAATATTCTAGGTATTTATTTGGTATCACATGGATTCTGTTCTTAATTATGCCTTTTCCAAAGAGGGCAGCAGCACCTGCAGATTATGAGGTACTACTTTATCTAGGGCACAGTCAAATTGGTATTGTTTTGTAGAGGAAATAAAAGG
>JBBPCX010071147.1:0-10197 GCA_037974365.1 Hydrocynus forskahlii
TATATATATATAGTATATAGAGCAACTGATCTTGTCTGAGGCTAATTCCCTCATATGTCATGATGAATTATTTTTTCATGATGACTATTTTAGCACATTTTGTTATGCTTTGATTTTTAACAACTAAAAGAAATGGAATTAACTGGTTTATTGAGTTTTGCCCAAGGCCTATGTGTCCATATCTGTTGTCCCACTAGATGGCAGTCTCAGAGGAAAGCACACATTAATTTAATGCTCACATCTGACTAAAAGAATACTTTATGGCCAACCATATAAACAATGCATGAAATCAAGTGGAAGGCATTTAGTACTGCGAATGCAAAATAATTCTAATTTGCCCCCATAAGCTTTTGTTAATTGTTAGCAGCAGCAAAATAATAGGCTCATTGACATCCAGTGTTGTACTAGATACTTTTAGAATTTGAGAAGTTATGCTCAGTTAACAGGAAAAAATATTCCAGACTGTGAACTGTATCTGGGTTAAACTAAAGCAACTCTGCGACACTGACTAGGGCCTCTGAACAGAAAGATCAGTGTGTGTGTTTGTGTCTCCTGTGTTTCGCTAAAGTGTGTGTTTAGTCTTTTGGATAGATCTGATCTGCTCACCGTCATTAAAGCAAACGCTTCGAGACCCTTACATTCATGGAAAATTTACTTTCTAATATATTAATAAATATATAATATTTTACTTTTCACTTAATGATCTGTTTGATAATTGTTACTACTATATTAAGAAAATATTATACCCATTTAGATACACTATGTGGACAAAAGTATTGAGACGCATGACAATTACACCAGGCAGGGACTTTAATGACATTCAGATAAATAAACTTTAGTATGAAATTGCTCCCCCTTTGCAGCTATAACAGCTTCCACTCTTCTTGGAAGGCTTTCCACAAGATTTTGGAGATTTTCTGTCTGAATTTGTGTCCATTCATTCTGTAGAGGTCAGGCACTGATGTTGGACAAGAAGGCCTGGCTTGCAGTCTCCGTTCCAGTTCATCCCAAAGGTGTTGGATGGTGTAGAGGTTGGGGCTCTGTGTGGGCCAGTTAAGTTCTTCCACACCAACCTCATCCAACCATGTCTTCATGGACCTTACTTTGTACACTGGGGCACAGTCATGCTGAAATAGAAAAGGTTCTTCTCGAAACTGTGTCCACAAAGTTGGAAGCACGGCGCTGTCAAGAATGTCTTGGTATGCTAAAGCATCAAGATTGCTCTTCACTGGAAGTAAGGGGCCTAGCCCAAACGCCGAAAACGTTGTGTCCCAATACTTTTGTCCATATAGTGTATCTAACGCTTTCAGAGTAGCACTGTGCCTCCTGTATGAGAAGGTCAACAGTGGCTTACAGTATATCCAGGTTTTTTAAGTCACAAATGTAAATTACTTAACTGTAATTTGATAATGAAAATGTTTGTTAATATTTTTGTCGTTGTGTTTTTCATCTCTCTTTTTTCTTTACCAGCCCCTGGTGTGTGGGTGTGTGTATTTCCTGTTAGATGGCAGTCTTACTTTTCTAAGTTGTATTTCTGCAAATTAAACATTGAAAGAGGGAGTGGACTGATAAATCACATTATGGAGAATATGACTCAATAACTAAAAGTTTGGCTCTTAAACTGAACAATGACATAAACCTCGATATTCATGTGCAGCACTGTGGAGCCTCTGCAGAATAACCAGCCTCAGCCTCTCTGTTTCCGAAAAGTTTTGCTTGAATGGGGTTGAGGTTAGGGCTCTGTGCGTGCCAGTCAAGTTCTTCCACACTGAAATCACCCAGCCATGTCTTTATGAACCTTGCATTGTGCACTGGGGGACAGTCATGCTGGGATAAAAAGGTTCTTCCCCAAACTGTGTCCACAAAGTTGGAAGCCTGTCGTTGTCCAAAATGTCTTGGTACGCTGAAGCATTAAGATTGCCCTTCACTGGAAGTATTAAGAGGTGTGTCCCAATACTTCTGTTCATATAGTGTAAATTAGTCACTAATATGTAAGCGTAGAAGGAGAACAGAACATCCCTGAGCCTCAGCACTCTATTTAAACCACCAGACAAAGTTTTTATACATTTTACCTTTTTTAAAAAAAGTCACAGATTAATGTCGTTAACATTAAAATATCTTTTAAAAGCGAAGAAAATACACAAAAACAAGAACAATTAAAGTTATAAATGGCATTCACGTGCTGCACTGTGGAGCCTCTACAGAAGAACCAGCCCAGCCTTTCTGTTTCAGACCGTCAGAGGAAAGTTTTTCCTCTGACTCCAACTCCAACTCCAAACTCCTCCCTTTTTAACAAATTCATCGCTCAATCCGAGGAGAAACACTAAGAGCAGATAGGTCTGGAGGCAGCAGGCGAGTTGGAGGCATCGAGTGCCGAGACTAAGATCACCCTAAGACTGGGATCAGACCAAGACCAGCCAATCTGTGCAGACAGCGCTAAACTGAGAGAAGCCGCCGAACAGTCCTGCACTCATGGCGCTGTGTAACGGGGATACCAAGGTCAGTACGCCTCCCTACACGACCGTACGCGGCTGTGGACCCTAGAAGGCTCTGCAACCCTGACAAGCTAAGTCAGGCTGAGCGTTGGGCAGTGGCAACAGGCTTTGCTCCAGCCGGCCCGGTCGGCGGAGCCAACGCTAACCGGTTCGGGCCTGCATGTCACAGACTGAAACTTGGAGCACGTCCGGGTAGCAACAAGCTAGCAAACACATTAGCAGCTTTGGTTTTCATTATAACGCTCCAACGATTCTTAAAGCTGTATGATTTGAGTACGCACTCTTGTGGCGACCTATTCACTTTATTTCAGCAGGTGTCGTGGAGCTGAAAGTGCAGTTTCACCAAACTGGGCAGCTACCTCAGCTCAGCTAACGCTGCTAATGCTACAATGCTAATGCTAATGCCCTTTTCTGAGCCTGGGTTGGCTTATTCTTATCCAAACTTGCATCTTAAAAGTGGAGACCTGATATGAAGCGTTAGAGGGGGTCGTGGTGTTTTTATACATATGTTTATATTTCAAACGCAGTTTGGCCAAAAGTGGGCTTCTCAGTGCCAACGACACGCTGCCCGACCTCAGGATCAGGACTATGATGTGGCATAGGCCAGCACGGATGGAAAGTATTATGTTTATTTTTCACTCGAAAATCCTTTTTGTGGGCTGTTCGCTGTCAGATAGGCCAAGGTTTAAGGGTCCGGGCTTTATGAGGTTTGTAAAGTTTGAAGAAAAAGTTTAACAACGCTAACCACGTGGGGACTATTTCTACTCCATGGCTCGTTTAGAAACGCTGGCTTTGATGTTTTTAGTTGCCAAAAGCTGTTCTGGGGTGTAGATATTAAACCCAGCTCAGGGTATAACCACAGAACGTGTTTAAACCCAACTAGACTGTAATCTTACAGTTCAAACCTGCACAGTTCAGTCATTTGACATGTGAACAATCAGTGGTTTGATATGACAGCCTTTTTTACAGTTGCGGGGAATGGAACCAGATGCCTACACTACAAATATCTCCTGTTTAATTTACTTTTCCAAACCCACACGTTTCTCTTCTCAGCTTTTACATATAGTGTTGATCGTAAGACAGTGAGAAATCTGGGTAAAATAAGTTTTGTTCTGGACTATTTTGCCTCAACAATATCTTGCAATTGATCCTTCCCCCATAAACGCCTTTTCAAGAAGTTTTAGACCAAAACTTTCTTTAAAAAGTACCATAAACCAACGTGTCAGACGTCATGCAGTGTAAATTTAACTGTTTAACCCTAAAGACATCTAATTAGGAGGTTTTTAGAAGCATTAGTGCAGCCGTACACTTGTGCAGCTGTATATGTAGTGTGCTCGAATTTGTAACAGCCTGCTATAGGGGACAAATGCATAGTAATACTGTATTGAATTCCTTCTCTACTTGATTTAGATACTGTTTTATGTGCGTAGTAACAGTATTGCTCAATGCACCTTCCTCACCTTCAGTAGATGAACACGTATATAGTAGAGGCTGAAATATGTTCATCCATGGTGATCTTTGGCACTTATGTCAGTATAGTGAGACTATCTTGACTTTATGTGACAAGTAGGCCTGCTTGATATGGACAAAATATTAGTCTTGCAATTATACTGCTATAAATTGAAGTTGTGCTACCTTTCATATCATCACCTGTCTGAAATTTTGTAGATATTTGAGCATTATTTGAGATGTATGTTCACTTCCCCATTCATTCACTCCATATGTGGAAACAAAGCTACAAAATCATGTTTCAAACTAGTTTTGTGAAGTAACAAAACCGACATTTTCATATCTCCTTATTCAGCCTTACATAGTTTTGTCCCGCCTATTCATTCTGAATTTCAAAGGAGTTTTTCAACCCATACTAAGATGCAATATAGGGCAGCCAATCAGAAAAGAGAGAATTTGCGTATATCAATCAAGCACAGTAATAAAACTCTGAAGACTAATTCTAGTGTCTGCAGAGCCTGCATAGTTGTGGTCAGACCTGTTTCATCGCTGGATTTTTGCCTAACATGATATTAATCACCTATTTGAGCTTAATGCATGGTGACCGGAACAGCGCAGACCATCTCATGCAGCTCTCGTGATTCCTAATGTGATCAAGAGGCTTAATAGATGTCATTTCTTCCTGCTTAACCTAAAAGGATTAGTGATTTTATTTTTCCCCCCTCAGTTGGATATCAGTGGCAAGCCTAAAGATGCACTGTGCGACTATGAGGGGGCTGTGGTCATCCTGGATGCTGGGGCGCAGTATGGGAAGGTGATTGACCGACGAGTGCGAGAGCTGTTCGTCCAGTCGGAGATTCTGCCCCTTGAGACCCCTGCCTTCGCCATCAGAGAGCAGGGCTTCAGGTGAGGGATATGCCCATATATGTGTCTGAGCCAATTAAAAGCATTTTCCCCCACTCAGAGTGCAGTTGAACATGTCTTAGATCAGGGATCACCAACATGGTGCCCACGGGCACCAGGGTGCCCCCCAAAGACCACATGAGTAGACCGTGGACCTGTTCTAAAAATAGCACAACTCACCAGTGAGCAGCATCTAACATTTAATTTTATCCTGTTGCTATTCCTCTTTAATCACATTTGCATTTTTATAGATTTGAAAATGACAATATCTAAAAAAGCGTTTAAAACATGTTTATTATACGTGAAGTTTAGATAAGTTTAGGTAAACTCTGTTCTAGTGTATCAAACTGGTAGCCCTTCGTATGGCTCAGTACCCGTGAAGTAGCTCTCAGTTTCAAAAAGGCTGCTGACCCCTGTCTCAGATGTTTGGCTGATCTATAATGGATGCATTGTCCTATAGGCCTGTATCCTATATTACCCCCCCACCCCCACCCCCCAAATATAGTCCAGTATTAGTATTTGTTATTTTGTTATTGGGCCATTTAAACAGTTATATGTAAATGTTTTCTGATTGGCTGTGTTTCATTCAAATAGCAGTTACAGCTGAAATGCAGTAACTTCAATGCAAATGGGCAGATTTGTGGATCTGTGTTGGTTTCTGTGACATCATGAAAATGAATCTAAAATGGGCTTGGGTGGGGGTGGGCGATATGGCAAAAATATATCACAATTTTTTTATAGTTAAATCATGATTTCGATTTAATCACAGTAACTATAGATTTTTACTATTTTACAAGTTACTGAACAGTACAACCAATCTATTGTCCTTTGTAAAAATATAGTTCTAAAGAACAAAACAGCATTTAGGCCATAGAACATTTCTGAACAGATTTTAATCAGTTTGTGCAATTTTGCCAACATGTTTATTTAAAACTGCATAAATACTTAATGTTATTCAGGGCAAAATATCAACAAGAACAAAAAAATTAAAATGGTAAACAGTAAAAATGGCAACTAACGTAATTCTTAAACTATTACTGAATTATTCAACACAGTCTTTTTAACATGACATGACAATACCTACTCAGGTAAAATAGAAGCTTTTTAGCCAGGAAAACCAGTTTGTCTATTTATCTGGCGTTAGAGTAGCCCTTTGGCATATTATGATATTGCCACCAGTGCTGAAGCCGCGTTCTGAGGGAGCACTTGTTGCTGGAATGCAAAGATAATTTTGAGCTAGTTGTCTAACCCTTGGAAAGTTTCTGTCATGTACTCCACCTTTCAAGAGAATCCATCTTACTATCTGCATTTGGTGTGGAAAGGTAGGCCTTCAGTTCCCTATCTATTGCCTCTCTCAGAGATCAGGGGGCAGATGTGGCAGCTACATATACATCACCTGAAAAAAGCTGGCCAGTGTTTTCTTTGCTTTCGTTGGTGCTGTGTATACTTTTTCCACAGGGCTCTGTGGTGGTGATGGAGATACTGTTGGAAACGTACATTGTGCACGTACATTCAGCAGAGATTCCAGCTCAGACACAGCTCTGGCTTATGCTTCCTCTTTCTTGTCACTGTATTGTGTTTTAAACCTCAGATCAATGAGTGAAGCCGTGTGCAGCAGGGTGGCAGTGGTGGGATCCTGGTATTTTTCAGTGAGGTAGTCAAGGATAGTTGTCTTTATTGTTTTTGTTAGCTCAGTGCCATCATCGTTCAGCTTCAAGAGGCTGAATTTCAGCAAGTGCAAGACTGGCTTGACATGAGATACACACTCATAATCCTCTGCGGAAAGTGCGTTGGTCAAGTCTCTCAGCGGACCCAGGGCTGTCTTCACGGACTCCATTACATCAAGATCTTGCCATGATGGTATCAAATGCCTTGTCTTCTTATCTGCCTTCAGGACCTGAGAAATAGCCTTTTCTTGGTCCAACACTCTCAATCATGGCAAGTTTTGAACCCCATCATGTTGGTGACTCTGTGATGAGTTTTTGTTGAGGTAGTTTAATTTCTATTTGAGCCTTACATAAATCTCTCTTTTTCTTCCAGCCACTACTTTCTTGCAGACAGATGTCATATGATCAAGGGTCAATGATCAAGGGTCTTTAGCACTTTTTTCTAAAAGAAGAAGAACAATGTATTTAATTAAATTTGACAAAACAACTAAGAAGTTCATAAATATGAGCAAACTAGGAATATACAGAATCCTGATTTTTTTGGCTTCTGACGAATACCTAATCCACAGTTCAAGATTCAGCCAAACCCAAAACCGAATATTACACTAAACTGAAATGTACTTTTTTTTTTTAAGATAATGTATATCTTGGCGTATTTTCTAATCGTAATTGAAAAATGCCCCTACAAAATTGCCTACAACTTTTACGTACAGAAACAACATTGTGAACATTTTTTTATTATTATTATTATACAGTTGCTCACCAATGGCTAGGTGAAGTTTGTGCCCAAAACACTGCAGACAGATCCAGTTGTTAAGCTCCAAGGTCCGCACCATGTTATTCCCACTGTCTGTGGTCATGCAAGTCATCTGATCATCTTTAAGCCCCCAACACTCAAGTGCATCTCTCAGGCTGTGCACTATGAGCTCCACCGTATGATCGTCTGGGAAGTATGTTGTTTGAAGAGTCGCACTGCAGAGCTTCCCGTTGTTAATATAAGTAATTGTCGGACTCCGAAGGCTCTGAAGTTCGGCTGGACCACAGATCACTGGTTGTTGCAAAAAAGCCTCTTTACTCTCGCTATATTGTTTAGGATGTTGTCTCTAAGTGGCTGAAAAGGTTTGTCATGTTGCCATCCAACATGCAAACCTTTTCTCTGCGGACTTTGCAAATAACGACTGTTTGTTCCTTATTGTTTGGGTAAAAGCCAAAGCAGTTTCATATCTTCGATGTAGTTTTTTAGGGACCAAGTCATGAGTTATGTTTTCACTTTCAGCTGTTGCTTCCCACTACACTCTGAATCAAACTGTGGGGAGAGCGAGAACTGCGCGTCAGTGAGCACTGTTTCTATAAGGCGAGCATTAAGCAGACTAGCAAATGGTGCAATTTGTCTGAGGAAAAAAAATTAGGAAGAGCATAGAACCACAATAGATAGATGGAATGTAGTCTATTTAGACGATACTATTTAGACGGTCTCTCTTCTTTGGCAGATCGTCAGCACATAGATCGTCTTCACGATCTCATATCATATCGCCCACCCCTATTTCAGAGTATGCCTGCTTTTGAGGTGTTAAACTCAATCTGGGAAAAGGCCTTGGATTTTATGACCCTCCTTTTGATTAAATTTTTTTTAATTTGATCAATTATTTTCAAGTGAAATAATTGCTTGTTTCATCCTTACTGTTTGTTTGTGGCACAAATTTGATTTGTCACCAAACTGTCATTTTTGGGCTTTAAGAGTATTTTTGAGTAAGCTAGCAGGATTCTATTATAAAATTACTATTGCTTGCTTTTCTTCTGCTCTATGCTGCCTTTATGGTGAATCTTTCAGAACAATGTTTTCTTCACTTGCTAATCACAGAGCAGTCTGCTGCAAGGATTCTGCCCGATTTCAAAGAAAAATTTCCTGGCTATTCTTTTTCTCTGAGGAATCACAGTGCCTTCCTTTAAAACAGTTTCTAAATTGTGGGATGTCACTTTTTAGCTTTTACTTTCTGCCCTTCTTATCACACCGCCAGCCCATGTGTTTGCGGGCCTAGCATCTAACAGCACAATAGAGGTCCTACTGACATGCGCACATGCATGCGCCCCTGCATGCTCAATATGCAGAGCATATATAGTTATCACGTACTGTGTGAGCAAATGTGTTAATGAGATTTTTTCCTCTTTACGTTTTTCAGTGGGGATATAAAGAGAAACATAGTGAATTCACTGTGCTTTTTCATTCCATGCCCAAGACACTGGACACTGGTTTTGTTTGGTTAAAGCTGTTCAATTGAATAAAGAGGAAGGGTTTCTGTTTGATTTTTGTGTCATGAAACCTCCTTAAGCTCATGGGGCGCTTTCCGAGGAAGTATAAATTGTGATTTTTACTTAGATGGTTTGAAATACGGAGAGCGCTGTGCAAAAACACTTTCGGAGCACACTGAGATTTCTCTTTGCATAATTTCTCTTTGTCCACAGTACTAAAAACAGCCTGTTTAATTCTAAACTTATTCGTTCTGTAATCATAAAAATTCTAAGGGATAAACAGAGCTTATGGAAGAATGAACTGACTAATGAATAATATTTTTGCTGCACAAATTCACACAAATGTCATAGGAAAATTTTATGTGAAGTAAATAAAGAATATGGACCCTTTTAAAAACACCTTTTGACTTTTTGTCAGATTACATTGAATACCTCAATTCATCAGAACATCCAGTATTTCACCTGGAGCTGTGAGTGGTTGCTTTGTCAGAAACCTTGTGGTTAGTTAGAGGCTCATTTGCATGCCAGTTCCTTCTGCGTTATCAATATTAAAGAATCCAATATCTCCATGATGACAAAATATGTTGCGGAGGCGTAGTGCATACTTTTCAAGTTTCTAACTCTGTCATGTATATAGTGTTTTTCATGCAACTTTTTCTGTGTGAAAATGAGTTATATGTAAGAGAAATGCTTCCATGAGATCCCTGGTGTGTCTCCAAAAGTGTGTTCTTATGAAATAACACCCATTTTCTGTTGGTCACTGCATAAGTGTGGTTAGCTAAAGTAATTGTTTGATTAAAATACCAGTGATTAGTGCAATCATGTGATTATGTAGTAATTGTGACAGACCTCTACTGTGTTTTGAAATTGCGCCTCTTCTCTCAGGGCCATCATCATATCTGGTGGTCCTAACTCTGTCTATGCTGAAGATGCACCCTGGTTCGACCCGGCTATATTCACCATTGGGAAACCTGTCCTGGGCATCTGCTATGGAATGCAGGTGAGGGAACCTAACTGATAATTGTTCACAGAGACCGCAGATATCCTCCGCATATATATTTGTCAAAAATAAAAATGTATATATGTATAATACATATACTATACATTATTTATATATATATATATGTGTGTGTATACGTGTGTGTGTACGTATTAAGGACAATACAATTTACTAATTTTGTAACAAATATTAAATGGGACCTATTATGCAAAATTCACTTTAGTTATAATAGATCTATGGGCTATACAAAACATGGTCATGAAGTTCTTTGCACAAAATCACTCTCACATAAAGGGATCACCAGCTCTATTCTTCACAGTTTCAGTCCCATTCAAAACAAGCTGTCAAGTAGGGGCCATTGCCGAGCGCAATGTCTACAGGCACACATGAAAAAAAAAAAAAATATATATATATATATATATATATATATACG
>JBBPCX010071148.1:0-10196 GCA_037974365.1 Hydrocynus forskahlii
CAAACTAACAAACATCAACAAACACCAACACAAACTAACAAACATCATCAAACACCAACACAAACTAACAAACATCAACAAACACCAGCACAAACTAACAAACATCATCAAACACCAACACAAACTAACAAACATCATCAAACACCAGCACAAACTAACAAACATCATCAAACACCAGCACAAACTAACAAACATCATCAAACACCAACACGAACTAACATCAACAAAAACCAGCACAAACTCACATCACCAAAAATCAGCATCACACTCATTGTGTAATGATGTAATATAATTTTCATCACTGTCGAAATGAAACTTTGTGTTTCCAGTTTTGTTCATTTTTTATTTGAAATGAAAATGACCCCATGTTGTAATTGTTTTACGTTAATAAAAATGCAGTTTGTATGAGGGGCCACCACAGTGCAGGTGACTCATGAGGTTCAAACCGTCTCCAATCTGGCCCACATTCTTCAGGCTTTGAATTTTCAGACTCATTTCATAACAAATACGTAATAACTGTGTAATTACCTGCTAACAACACATGTAACATCACAGTAAATACTGGTGATATGATTACTGTTACAGATGAATTACAGTAGTGCAGCTAATGTGTTAAAATCAGTTCATAATTACATTCAGATACACGTGTGTATTGGCAGTATAAAATGACAGTAAGACATGTTTAATTGCACTGTTCATTTCTAAAATCATTTAGAAAATCAGGCAAAGTCTCTGTCTTGAATTAAGTAAAGTGACTAAATAAAAGTAAGACTGTTTTAAACTTAAGCCACTCAAACTTAATACAAGCTTCTTTTTTAAGCCATTTTACTTGATTGATCCTACGCAGTCTGTATCATTTTTAAGTTTATTTACTAACAGTGTAAATCCTACTCAATACTGTAATGCTGTACAAGAGTAGTCACATTTAATTACAGGTAATTCCGTATGAGCTGAAGTTAATACATGTGTAATTACATGAGTTTCACTACTGTAATCCAGCTGAAACAGTGAGCACATCACCAGTAGTAACATTGTTATTACATGCATTGCTAATGAGTAACTACGCAGTTATAACACATTTAATCTAAACTAGGACCAAAATAACCGACATCTTAGCACCACAATAAAAGTGGGTAAAAGAGCCCAGATAACACCGTGTTATTGATTCAACACTGAATTATGCTTAAATGCATTGATTTATGGTCAGTGTTGAATTATCAACGTTGAAACTAAAACAATTTTTGGTCAGAGTTTCAATATTGAACATTCAGTGGTAACAATAACTTACTTCAACATTGATATAAGGTGACTTTTTCAACACTGAAAATAAGATGCTGAATCAACACTGATATTACTGAAAATATCCAACACTGAAAGCACCTTTGCCAAACAAGTGTTGAAACAATGTTGAATCCTTGTTGAATCCAACCATTCAAAACCCATTAGATGGCCTTCTCAATGAGCAAAATCAGTGCTGAATCAACACTGAAGATCCTCTTTGTCTGATATGGAATCAGTGTCATTTCAACAGATGTGTGCTATCTGGGAGGCTTTGATCTTTAATTAATGTAGAATTTGACATTTTGTTGAGGCTGAAAGGTTATTTAGAGCAAGAAGTGGTTCTAGACCTGCTTAGGGCTTTTTTTTAAAAAGTGGATTAAAACATGAAAAGCTACAGCATTGTGCAAAAGTGTTGGCACTACTATTTAAATAACATAATTTGTAGAGTTTAAATGTGTAAATAAGTTCATACCCTCTGCATAGACACAGTTTAATACACAATCACTGCTTATTTACTTACATTTATTATTGCTTACTTTTATTTGTGTGTGTGTGTGTGTGTGTGTGTGTGTGTTTATGTGTAGTTTAAACTGTATGGCAAATAAATGGAAACTGTGCAATAAAACATGAAGAAACGTTCAGAGAAAACATTAAAGAATATCTAAATCTGCTCATGGGTGTGTAAACGTCCGCACAGGCGGCGATGAGGGCAGTGTGAAGGTGTGAAGGGCTTAAAGGGTTCCTCACCTTCAGCAGCAGCGCAGCGGCAGAGAAGCAGCAGCAGGAATGACTCCAGCCTCATCATGTCCTGATCTGAACGGGGTTCCTGAGGAGCCTCGGTCTTTCTCTGTTTGACCTCCAAGCCCCCCCCCCCACACACACACACAACCTCCCCCCTCCCCAACCACCACCTCCTCCAAACTCCAACAAACAATAGCTGGCGGATTTCAGCACCTCTGGGGAGACATGAGGCAGCGAGTGAGTGACGCTCAAGTGAGTGTTTTCAGCTTTCAACTTCAGTTTGATGTTTTCTTTGAGGAAACAGGAGAAAGAGAAGGAAGGAGAGAGAGAGGGGAAGAAAGAGAGAGAGAAGGACAGAGAGAGGAAGGGAGTGAGAGAGAGAGACAGAAAGAGAAGAAGAGAGAAAAAGAGAGAGAGAGACAGAGAGAGAGAGAGAAAGAGAGAGAGACAGAGAAAGAGAAGAAGAGAGAAAGAGAGAGACACAGAGAGAGGGGAAGAGAGAAAGAGAGAGAGACAGAGAGAGATGAAGAGAAAGAGAGGGTGCAAAAATAGTGAGAAAGAGAAAAAGAAAAAGAGAGACTGGGATTAAGCAATAAAATGTATAGAGAGAACAGAGAGTGTGAAAAAGAGAATACAGTGTGAGAGAGAAAGAGAGAGTGACGGAGAGAGAGGAGCGAGAGAGAATAGAAAGAATGAGAGAGAGAGAGAGAGAGAGAGAGAGAGCAAAAACAGAGACAGAAAGAAAAAAGAGACAGAAAGAAGGTAAAGAAAACATGACTGTTTATAATTTTCCACCTGATTTAGGTTTAAAAATATTCACAGTCACACATACACACACACACACCTACATGTAAGAGTAGAGGAGCTTAAAGCCACACAGTAAAACTGTTGTTTCTGCAGGAATAACGAGTGCAGTAAAAGTAAAAGCAGCAAAAACCAGCACTAAGTATAAAACAGTCTGACGTCTACAAGCTGCTGAAGTGCTGAGTAACTTATGGAACCGCAGTGGAACGTCTTAGAACATCCAGCATCCACCAGCGTGAGGCTACAGTCAGATTCTCATCTCAAGAATCTGCTCCACCTTAAATACTGCAGCTGTTACATTTCAACTCAGATCCCAGAGTGTAACAGCAGGATCATTTCAAACTTCAAAGCTACTTAAGTCACTTTCAAGGAACATTTAAATAAAGAACATTCAAATAAGGAACAAGAAAAGCTTCGCAGTTTTTTGGTGTAAAAGGCTTCATTCTGGAGAACCTCACGGAGTCACACCTCTTCACAGTGGAGGTGAATGGAACCAGACGTCTGCCTCTAAAATCTCCTCACAGAAAGTTCTTCCATCAGATGGTTCTGGTTGCGCCGCCTGATGCCTGAGACGTTGTTCTACCAGAGTTCTGAGAAGATTTTGGTCCTAAAACTAGACCCATTCACGGTGGAGGGATACATGCAGGGCATTGTGAGGTAAAATAGTCCCCAAAGAAAAGTGATTTAGTTCAGATTCACTATTTTACATCATCAACATCCATATGTTATCCAAATATATGACTCAAAGACAGGGTTACTTTATTGTCAGCAGATGTGAACACGTACATGGAGTGATGAGACTTCTCCATGGACCACAGAGCAGCGGACAACAACATTCAACAGAGTGAAAGTTACGACAGAAACAATACAAACAACACAAACAGCCAAAACAATGTACAGTAATGTAACAGTCCAGTGTGCATGTGATGTAAACCCTCCAGAGTGACTAGTGTTGCACCATAAGTGTGATTATTATTACACGGGAGGCAGTTGCAGCACTGAACAAAATGTAAGGAATAACAGAAATAATACAGTAAATCAAAAATCTAGCAGTGTAACATGGTAATGGGATGTAAACCTAAGACAGTACAATAAGTAGACAGTAAATCAGTGTAGCATAAAAGTGAAAAGTGTAAACTTACAGGATGGATAATATTACACCACACATGTAAACTTACAGGATGGATAATATTAAAACACACACGTAAACTTACAGGATGGATAATATTACAACAACACATAAACATGCAGGAGGGACAATATTGAGCCACACGTAAACTTACAGGATGGATAATATTACACTATACATGTAAACTTACAGGATGTATAATATTACACCACACATGTAAACTTACAGGATGTATAATATTACACCACACATGTAAACTTACAGGATGTATAATATTACACCACACACACAAACTTACAGGATGGATAATATTACACCACACACACAAACTTACAGGATGGATAATATTACACCACACACACAAACTTACAGGGTGGATAATATTACACCACACATGCGTTTCACAGGATTACAGTGTGAGGAGGATAAAAATCTTCAGGAATGAATATATTGCACCATTTATACATATATTATTATTGCACAGGAGCATATGATGTTGCACTGGAGTAATGTTCTTATGGTACAGTATGTATTACTGGAACTGTCTTTCCTAAGTAATAGAACATCAGTGTGTATGTGTGTTTGTGTGTGTGTGTGTGTGTGTGTGAGAGAGAGAGAGAGAGAGACTTTGTTCATGCTCTGTTGTTGTGTTTTGTGTGTATCTCAGAACGTTCTGTCCAGATTTTCCTAAGAGATCAAACATCTCCAGTATTGGGTCCCGATACTGTAAAGGGCCCACGTCAAAACAAACTTTTACACAATTACTTAATCTTTTTTTTAGTTTAATTAAACTTGTAACAATTTAATGTAACAATTTCCCACTTCCTATATGGAGGGGTAAAGATGTAGGTCACTGGGTGTCTTAACAAACAAAGACATTCCTCTGAAACTGGTCAGGTTCAGGGACTGGACTGGAAATGAGAGTCTTTGAAAGTCCTTCAGGAAGCCTGGAGAACTGTTCCTCAAGGCCACATTAATATACAAGAAAGTCTGGATCTTTGGAAGAAAAATATGAAAAAATGAGCGGTGGCTCACAGTACTGCAGGTTCACTTTGTAGGTTTAGCCCACCTGTGGCTGTGACCCCGTCAGTCAGTGGAAAAGGACCTTCTCAGGACCAAATAAACGCTCTTCATAGTTTATTTAAATGGTGGACCTGCCCTGTTGTGCAAGTGTGTAAACATGGACCTGAGCGTGTTTCTCGGCAGACATTGACTCACACTTCTTTATAATAGAGGAAATCAGGAGGGTGCCACCTCAGCACCGCAGCCAGAGGGGTTTATTTGTTGGTTTCCATGGTTACTAAATGCTACCTAAAGTAGATTCTTTCATGAAAAAGACACCACAGTTTTGGATCACACGTACAGTAGCTGCTAAAAATGCAGCTCTGTGACGTGTCACCAACCATAAACAGACACAGAAAGAACAGTAAACAGCAGAAAAGAGTCACCATGTGTGTGTATATATAATCATGACATTAAAACCACCTACCTAATATTGTTGGTCCTCCTTGTTCTGCCGTAACAGCTCTGACCTGTCGAGGTCTGGACTCCACAAGAACCTCTGAAGGTCTGTGGTTCTGCAGCAGCAGATCCTTTAAGTCCTGTAAGCTGTGAAGTGTTTCCTCATTAGATCGGACTAGTTCGTCCAGCACATCCCACAGACACTCGATTGAAATCTGGGGAATCTGGAGGTACCTTGAACTCTTTGTGGCGTTCCTCAACAGTGTTTGCAGAGCAAATTACATAAAAGAATGATATGTTAGTGTTCTCCTCCAAGGGTGTACAGGCTGAGTTGCGTTAGTGGCAGCTTGAGAAGACTTAGTGGAGCTTCTTGTGTCTCAGGGGAAGAATGCGCTCACCAGTGTTGGTGGTATCATATGATTGGAGGGGTAGAGGAACTGAAGATGACTGAAGTAGGCAGAAATCTGGAAAATGCTTGGAGCTAAGAAGTTGCCAGAAGATTCAAAATACAGCAACGAGTGCTCATTTCAATGACCCTCAAAAAGCATCTCCCCCTGTTTCAGTAGAAGTTTGTCCCACCACCTGGGCTCCAGAACAGAGAGGAGTCTTGGTGCTTGTCTTCTATCTTGAATGATGGCAGGTCAAACCAAGCTGTATTTGAAGCTTGAAGGGTTGTAAGTATGAAGTAGACTTTGCAATCAGGTTTATTTTTAGCTTTGTAGGCATCAGGGTTTTAAATATACAGGAAGCCAGTGAAGGTGACCCACCAGAGAGGTCACTTTAGAGAACTTTAACCCTTAGCAGCACGGATCCATGCCGGAAGCCCAACAAATGGTAAATTGCTGTCATATGGCCAAACAGCTCCTTATATGGAAGTTCCCCCAGTGTGTGTTGGTGCTCAAGATGTCAGACGTTATACTGAGCTTTGTTTGGTGTTCCTGTGTCACGTAGAACCAAAGTTACTGTAATTTAAAAACACGGAATAATAATGAAAACCACCACTGAGGTTTAAAAATGTCACACACAAATTAACATAAAGAACAAAAATGAAGAAGTTTCTTTTATTTTAGTTTTTGGAAACAACAGAAAAAACACAAGATCTTTGAATCCAGGAGAACTTTCAGGATAGTCTCCGCCCACAAGTGGGTGTGGGGATCTAGAGAGCAAACACCGGTTTTAACACTGTGGAAATGTGTGGAAATCAGATTTTACTGACAGGCTCTGAGTTCTAAGCGTTAGGAAGATTAAAGATGAGCTGTGCTGCTGCATTCTGGTGTCGTTGCAGGGGCCTGATGAGTCCAGCCAGGATTGAGTTTCAGTAGAAAAGCTGTTCAGTGATAAGAGCCTGAACAGGTACCAGGATGGCCTCCCTGGAGAGAAAGTGATTGAATGTTGCAGAGGAGAAACTGGCATGGCTCAGGTTTGCAATGTGAGCCGGGAACGATAATCAGTCATCCAGAATTACGCCAAGGCTTCCAGCATCTTCAGAATGACCAAGAAGATCTAGAATGAAATGCTACAGTGATCCGGTTTCTCGGCCATGAACTACACCTAGTCTTGGGTATCGAATTAAATTACACTGCTAAAGGTGGATCTGGGGCCCACTTACATCAGAATGATACAATTACACTGCACCCAATCAATAATAGAAGTACCATAGCTATAACCTAGCAGTACCCTAGCAACCACCTAGAACCACCTAGAAACAACAATCCACCAACACATTAGTGAGGGATACCATAGCAATTTGTCAGCAACATCCTGACAGCCTGGGGTCCTGAAATAAATACCTAGGACCAGTCTACCAATCACCTGGGATGGGATACCATAACAACTGCCTAGCAACACCTGAGGAATCAAAGCAACCAGGGAAATGCTTATGCTGGGCAGTTCCTCAAAATGTTTTCTAGTTTAGTATTAAAGCATAATTTCAAAAGTTTTGTCTGAGCCAAATGGAGATAAATGGAATTATAGACATGTAAATTAAGGTACCACTTGATTATGAGATATAAATGGTTTATGAATTGTTAATGTATTAATGGTGGTTAATCAGGCCATGAATACCTTAAAAACATGAACAATCACATTATTAAAAAGGGCAGCAGTGAGCCGTTCTATCTGGTGACTATAAATATGTGATGAAGCCGACAGGTGTGTTCCTACCTGATGGATATTTAATTCTTTTACTTATTTAATGATGTTTTAACTGCTTTGTCAACTGTTTTTAACCATTTAAACCTCTAGTCTTATTGTAATGTTGTACCAAAGTCAATATGACTTACAAAAATTATTTTGTTTATTTTGTTTCAAATCTAGTAGGTTTTTATTGTCATTTCTACCATATACACACAGTACATAGTAAAAACAAAACAACGTTCCTCCAGGACCATAGTGCAACACTAGAACAGAACAGAACAGAACACAAGTGCAGACAGGACAAAGAGCTAGAAAAAGAACACAAGAGCAACAATACAACTAAGCGAGATGAGACAGCGTTCAGTGCAATTGACAATGTCTACATTGAGGATAAATACAGAATTTTAACTGGTACTGAACTCTTGCAGCAGAGATGCAGAACAGAGTTTACATGTGCAAAAAATGCAGCACAGTAATAAATATGACCATGCAATTTTAGAACAGCAAGAAATATAACTGTGCAGTTTGTAGCAGCAACATGAGGGTTCTTCAGCAAAAGTAAACACAGGAATACAACTTTCACTTCAAAGCAGCTCCTGAAACACAATGCCCCTCAATTCCCCCTGACCGAACCAAGGTTAAAGGTTTATGTGAAGGTTTATATAAGTCAGAGCAGGCCTCAGGGAGCTGACCTTTCCTCACGTCGTAATTAAACCCTGGTAAACGCAGCAGAACGGACTCTTTTCAGGGGGGATTTCTAATTATTCTGAACAGTAGCACCTTTGGAGAAATACACAAAGACGTGCCTCTTCAGAAGACATCTGTGGGAAAGGTCATGGTCAAGGTCAGGAGATGTTTGAGCCCATGAATGTAATGTTTACTGAGGAGAACTGGACAAGAGAGAGGTATTAAGATGTCAAATTCACTTTCTTCAGAGTATTAAAGCAATTGTTGGGTCAAATTCAAACATCCATACCTTAAATGTTGAGTCGTGTTTGGTGTCCGAACTTTGCTTCTACGAGTAGCTTCTAGCTGAGCATTGCTTTTCTACACAAGAAACGGACCAAGATGCTCTATGTGAAGAAGGCGAGGTGGTGGAATCAGTGTGATGCTCTGCTGGAGAACTTTGGGTCCTGCATTCACGTGGACGTTTCTTTGACAACCAAACACCACAGACCAAGTTCACCCTTCATGGAGACACGGTTCCTAATGGCAGTTCCTCTTTCAGCAGGATGACCCCGACACACTGCAGACACTGTTCAGGAACTGTTTGAGGAACATCACAAAGAGATCAGCGTTCCTCCAGATTTCCCAGATCTCAATCCGATTAAGCTTCTGTGGGACAAACTAGTCCGATCCATGGAGGAACCACCTCACAGCTTGCAGGACATAAAGCAGGGGTGTCCAACTCTGGTCCTGGAGGGTCAGTGTCCAGCAGAGTTTGATGGTGGTTCTCCTCAAACACATTCACTAAACCAACAATTAACTGGTGAGGTGAACCAGGTGTTTCTGAGCAGGGAAATCACCAACATGTACTGGATTACGGCCCTCCAGGACCGGAGCTGGACACCCCTGACCTAAAGGATCTGCTGCTGCAGAACCACAGACCTTCAGAGGTTCTTGTGGGCTGATTTGGAGGAACAAGGAGGATCAAACAGGTGGTTTTAATGTTATGGCTGATCAGTATAAGCTTGTACATGTTTAGACCACTACATTTTGGTGGGGGAAGAGAATAACTGTGTAGATTTACTGTGCTGATATTTCAACCAACTATTGCTTTAAAAGTGAACAAACTAAAACTTAATTGTATAAAATAAAGTTAAAAGTAAATTAATCAGACTTTGGGAGGAAAAATGCACTAAAACAATGAAAAACAAAATATTTTTGTTGTTTCTTGCAATGCAGTTTTATTTATTTTGTGCTGTTTGATCAAATCTCATATAGTCTCGTTGGTTTACAGCTGTTACATAATTAGAAAGAACTCACTGTCTTTAACATTGTTAGATAATAGATAATGTAGAGAATTTCAGAGTTTCTTACTAAAATTATTTTGGTCCACAGGTAGTTCAAATACCTGAGTGCTGACATCACAGCTGGCCTGTGTCTTTACTCCACCTCAGTTTGACAGTTTCATGAAGAAAAGAGATAAAATCAGATTTGTGTTTATGATGTCCGGTTTCTCTCATTTATCAAAAACATTTGGGTAGTGCAAAGTTTGAGACTGTGGAAAATGGGAGATTTACGCAATCGTCTGATGCAACAGGACTTTACTGGCCCCTGTTTTCAGTGGTACAGACGCAGAGGAGCGTTGGTGAAGAACAAAATAAACAGAAGAGAAAAATGCTTTTGTTGCAGTGGGTTTTAGCTCAGATTTGCAAATCCAGAGGAAACATAAAATCTACTAGTTTACACTCTTCCTTCAGCAGGGGGTCAGGGGGGCGTCTGTTTTCTCCAGGCAGTGTGTGTGAGTATCTGTGTGAGTGTGTGTGTGAGTATCTGTGTGAGTGTCTGTGTGTGTGTGTGTGTGTGTTTGTATGTGTGTGTGTGTGTGTGTGTGTGTGTGTGAGAGAGAGTGTGTTTGTGAGTGTGTGTGTGTGTGTGTGCGTGTGTGTGTGTGTGTGTGTGTGTGTATATGTTTGTGCGT
>JBBPCX010071149.1:0-10196 GCA_037974365.1 Hydrocynus forskahlii
ACATAGTCCCCACTCTGAAGTCACAGTTTTATTTTATGTCTCTGTAATTTTCCCTTTATCTTCAATTCTTCACTAACAGCCGTGCCAAATAAAACATGCGGACTCTTCAACCTCAACATCCAACAATCTCTCTTCACAGACTTCAATAATGTAAGAATTACTAATTCTAACCGTAGCTCCTGTAGTTATTATGGATTAAGTTGAGGCTATTTCGGTGGGTTAACATGCATGATATGAGTTTATGGCACCACATCGCACAGCTGCAGATAATGATACCATCGGGTTGCCAGATTGGAGCAGAGTTTTGGCGATGCGTTGGAAGGAGTGAAGTAAGCAGCTTAGAGCCAGACTGAGGATTAGACTTTGATGACAAAATGAACCAAATTCAGAGAAGGGCATGAGGTGAAACATAGCCACCGCCAGACACACACTTTCACTTGATCACGAATGAAAGAGAATTTACAGTGAAGCTTGAAAGTTTGTGCGAAAATGTCTACATTTCTACATAAATGTGACATGAAACCATCAGATTTTTGCAAGTCCTACAGGTAGATAAAGAAAAATGAGACAAATGTATTATACGTGATCATTTATTCAGGAAAAAGTTCCAATATTCCATATCTGTGGGGGATCAAAAGTATGTGAACCTCTAGGATTAGAAATTAATTTCTAGTCAATGGGCTGACAATCAGATGTGAGTGGGTTTTATTCAAAGAACAGGGATCTGTCAAAGTCTGATATTTGTGGAGAGTGTGTCACAGCACAAACGAAAGAGATTTCTGAGGACTTGAAAAAAGTTGGTTTGTACATTTACAAATCATTTCTTTTTCTCCTACCAGTTTTTCTCTGACTCTGCAGACTCTAGGAGTGTAATGAAACACTAAGTGCATGATTTGATTCAATTAATGATACTGGGTTCACAAATGAATATTCTCACAATAGTAAAACTTGAACAAAGAAAAAAGTGACTGTATTTGAATGTATTCAATATGAAATTGAATACGTTTTCTCCATGGAGAATATTGTCACATTTTTGATACATATTCACACCCCTGTTAACCAGCACTGACACGACTCAGTCAGAAAGTAGTTCTGGTTACTTTCACTGTGGTTACTTTCACAGGGATCTGATATTTCCAATGGCACAACCAAAAGAGATTTCTGAGGACTTCAGAAAAAAAGTTGGTGATGGTCATCAGGTTGGATTGTGTTGTAAAGCCATCTCTAAAGAGTTTGGGCGCCACCTCCACAAGCACATCAAAACACACTTCAAAAGAAGTGCATTGACAAGACTACATATCAGCCAGATACATAAACGTAAGCTGCAGTCATTTTATTATTTTTACACGACTCAAATTATAGGCGGTAAACATGTAAACTAACAGAAAGAACTACCAGGTCAACTAGTAAGTCATGTAAAGAACTACACTACTGGAGTTTGCGTGTTCTCTCATGGTGGTGTGGGTTTCCTCCTGGTTCTCAGGGTTTCTCCCACAGTCCAAAGACATGGGTGAATTGGGAATTCTAAATTGACCGAGTGTGTGAGTGAATGGTGTGTGTATGTGTGCCATGCGGTGGGCTGGTGCCCCCTGCCTCCCCGGGTTAGACCCCTGTCCCATAGACCACAGGATAGGCTCAGGGTGCCCGCGACCCTAGTGAAGATTACGCAGTTACAGAAAATTATTGAGTGAGAGAACTACACAACCGCACCAAGGACAACTTAATCACACCAAGAACTGACAAACTATACCAAGAACGACCAAATCATTCTGAGAACCACACAACCGTACAACATCTACTCAATTATACCAAGAACTTCCAATTCATACCAAAAACTGCACAACCAAAAAAAAAAACACTCAAGTGTACCAAAAAACGACCAAATCATACCAAAAACTACTAAATCAAAACACAAATGACCAAATTATGCCAAGAACTGCACAACCACACACAAAAAAAAATACCAAATAACACCAAGAACTCTTTTCTGAGCCAAAACCTTTTTGTTTTTTCCAGTTTAAGAAGCTTTAAGCAGCTTTTCTACAGGAACATTAGCACAACATGCCTCTGTAATCACATTTCTCTCTAGCAGTAGTGTAGCTATAATTTCATTTTTGGTAGAGGGACTGGTTACAGGTTAAGGACGCATTATGTCCTGGAGACATTCCTACAGTTGCTATTGTAAGTAGTTATAAATAAGAACGGATTCTGATAGCTAGTATTAAATTGAAAACAGTTCCAAACTGGTTAATACTAAAATATCAATAAGCTCCTGGACAAACTGTGTTTATAAAGCAGTAATACACTCTAACACTTTTCAAATGGTGATGCTGGATTGGATCAGTGGGACTAGACATTTCTTATTTCTTCAAAAACGTCATAACAAAGCTAGATTGCATTTCCATAATAAAATGCAAAAAAATGTTTTTAGCTTTTTTTTCCCAGTTTCTCTGCAGAAACACACAAAAGTGCTATGAATATAAGTAAAAGGAAACATATCTTTTTACAAACAATTCAGTATCCTGTGCTCTCTTAGAGACAACTGTGAAGAGTGTTAAAGAAATCGCATTCTTCCCTGTCTGGTGAGTTTTCTCCTGTCGTCTGCTACGGAGGGCAGCTCAGATTCTTGGTTCTGGGTGTTTTACGACCACTGCTCTCAAGATCTTTCTCAATGGAACGGGCACGGTAGAGGGGTGGTCTCTATACCGGGGTGATTCAGTCTTTAAAGGAAAGACTGTGTTGAAGAACAGTGTTTTTGAGCGGTGTTACCGTGCAGCGTTCTGTTGTGATGTGAAAAACAGAGAGATGGCACGGTGACTGGTGTTTGCCAAGCAGGTCACGCTCACCTATGATGCAGAACGGCATTCGTGCGAAGCGCAGTCGTCCCTGCCATCCTCTGTATCTGCAGCAGCAGCCCGCAGACCAGATCCGCAGGATGTACTCCAGTCCAAACACCACGATCATCACGAACTCCTGATGGAGGACACGAGAAAGTTAAGCTCAGGAAAACAAGCCAGAATGATGTTCATAAAATAACTGCATTTACTGCAGTGTGTCACTGTACACTAAAAGTAATGGTACAGCAAATAAACATGTCATTTATATTATCAACAAGTAGCACTGTGTAAATAACATGCCTCAGTAATCACACTTCTCTCCAGTAGTAGTGTAGTCATAAGGGACTGGTTACAGGTTAAGGACGCATTATGTCCTGGAGACATTCCTACAGTCGCTATTGTGAGTGGTTATAAATAGGAATGGGTTTCGATAGCTGTTTCAATTTCTAACTGGTTAATACCGAAATATCAATAAGCCTCTGCATTAATGCACTCTTACAGCCTTTTCAAATGGTTGAATCAATGGGACCAGACATTTCTTGTTTCTTCAAAAAAGTCAGAATAAATCTAGATTGCAGTTCCATAATAAAATGCAAAAGTTTTGTTTTTTTCCAGTTTAAGAAGCATTAAGCATAGCCGTTACTCTCCGCTACACACTTTAGGCGACTCACCCCTCCGCTCTCTCTCCCCATACTTTACAGAGGTGTCTCGACCGCAAGCACACTAATAACCGTTAACTCGTTCAATATCTCGTCATATGATGTCTTTATTTCTTGCAGTAAATTATGAAAAGGAGCTTTAATAAGGATTGAGTACCGCTAAGTATTGATATCATTAATCAGTATCAGCATCGATAGAAGTATCAGTAAAGTTGGCTATGTAACGTTTGTCGCAGTAATAGCCACAAAATTCCAGCAAGGATGTCTGATGAACTGAGGAGAACTTTAATAAGATTATTTTTGCTAAAAATGCAACACATTTTTCATGTTTGCATATTTTAGCAATAGGTTTCAAGGTCTTCCAAGTCAATCTAAAATTTACAATGGCAACAGAGAATGAGAAATCTGTATTTTAAGCCAAACAGTCACTTTTTTGGCTAGGCAACTGCCTCAAACTGTGTCAAGTCTTTCAGTAATCTTCAACAGACTTGCTTATGTGGTTTCTGACACCGAAGGACACTCCGTTTTCCATAAACATGGACAAAAGTTATGCTGCATTGCTAGAATATGTAGCCTGGAAGCCTGAATGTTATCTGCACTTATCGGTGTTATCAGTGTTTATAGATAAAAGTATGTCATACAGTGTCGGAAACCACAGTTACTAGTCTATTTGAGCATTTCAGTTCCGGGAGCTGTATAATACATAAATGAATCAACAGTAAAACCTCTCCCATAATAAATAATAACACGAACTCTCTTGCACAATCACATAATGATGTTGACTTGCTCAAATTGAATAGATGAAGGAAATGCGAGGGAACAGAAAGTGTTTGAACGTCTTTGTGCAAATAGTCTCTAATGCTTTTATGGTATGAAGTCACTCTGTCAGGGAATGCGGGTCCATATTTTCAGCTGTAACTGCACACTAATCCAATAACAGGGTCACCAGTAAGCCGTGATTTCATTAGTAAAGCTACAGCGGCACTTGGAAGAACAAAAATCCATTAATGACAACAGGATTTCCTGACCCTGAAGCTTCACTCTTATTGATCCAGTTCTAATTGATATTTACACCCGTACCAGACGCAGCCAGTGCTAACAAAAACATGGTGTAATTTTTCACGAGTTATGTCTCATCCACAGCCCAAGGAAACAAGGAAATTCCACGAGCCAGATTTAGAATTTTAATATAGCAGCATAAGTAAGAAGAAGAGAAAAAGGTTTTATTAGAACATTAGAACAGGTTACTGTTGTGTACAGTCTTGTTTCACAGAAAGAAAAAAATCCTTTGTTAGAAATTTGCCATGTTTAATGTTATTTTTTATTTTTTTATATTCAAAGAAAAGAATCTGGTCAAACCTCTCAGTGTAAATGTAGCTGATTATGTAACTTAGTATGTAATTATGTACTCACTAGTGGTGATAATCAGTACAGGCTTTTGAATAGTAATTCCGAACCTCTGATTCTTTGAACCGTTATTCTGAACTTCTGAACAGTGATTCTGAACTTTGGGACTTCTGAAAAGTGATTCGGAACTTCTGGACAGTGATTCTGATCTTCTGAACAGTTATTCTGAACTTCTGAACAGTGATTCTGAACTTCTGAAGTGATTCTGAGCTTCTGAACAGTGATTCTGAACTTCTGAATAGTGATTCTGAGCTTCTGAATAGTGATTCTGAGCTTCTGAACAGTGATTCTGAGCTTCTGAACAGTGATTCCGAACTTCTAAACAGTGATCCTGAACTTCTGAACAGTGATTCTAAGCTCTTGAACACTACTGTACATATTCAACAGATGTAACAGCTGTTTCAATTTAGTAATCGTTAAAGCAAGATTTATTATAGTTCTGTATTTACAATAATATCAGGTGTAATATCCTTCAAATTAACAATACTCTAAATAATTATGCCTGTATCAATGCAATTTTTAACCCCAAAATAAAACAATATTGAACCACACTGGTGATTTTCAAAGCCCTAGTAATTATATCTGAACAGTATGACAAAACAGCATACCTCTGTGGGTTAACTGACTAACCCGTTTTAATGGTTGTTCAGTATTCGGGTCAGGTCTAGTTGTTGAACATTTGGTGATGACACTGTACTCATAAAGAATCAATTAAACTGCACAACAAAAACAATAAAACGTTTATATCCTGCTCAAGCACTGTGACACAGAAGTCAAGTTCATGACTCAAACTTTCCATTGTGAAGCCAGTTGTGTTGTGCATCAAATCATGTGTGTGTAATCGAATCATATGCGTTTGTATGGCGTCTGCGGTCCGGATATTATGCGGCAGGCTGCCAGGAACAGACAATACTGAGTAACTGAATAGCCCTCCAAGAGAAAGACCCTTTGATCTCCACTTTCAGGGGCACCAGCTACCAGCTTTCATCATTGCTTTAATCAAATAAGTCCGGCGATGATGTCAGTATCGCTCATGCTGGGCTTGATCAGCTCTGGTCAACAGGCAAGGCCTTAAAGTGATAACTCAGGGAAAAAAATTCAATTTTCTCCTCTCACCTCAAATGTGGTCAATAGACCAAGACGTGTGTCTTGAGATTGCTTGAGCAGTCTCTTATAGACTTCTTTCTGATGAAATACTGTTGCCTCTGAAAAATCAGAGACGAAACTTGGGATTCAAAGTAAAAAAAAATTGTTTTTTTTCAGCTGTGCTGCATATTTGTGTCCATAGACACAAGATCAAGTCTGTTTGGTAAATTAACAGCTCAAGGCAAATCCGAGATCTTTGAAGTTTTGCATGATGTTAATTTGTGCAAATTTCCATTTCTTGTTAGGTGTATTGGCTTTGCAGCTGCAAAGCTAAGGAAGCAAACTTCAGACATCAAGCATGTCTTGGCTGATCACCAACATTTGGGTTAAACAGTGTAAATTCCTACTTTTGCCAAACTCTCTTTAGAGGTTCTAAATGATCCACAACAGCCTCTCCAAGATAAAAAAAAATAATCATAAAACCTGTTGTAACACTGGTCACTTTACTGGTGTTTAATGAGTAGCATGCAGAAAAAAGTACAAGCAGTGTAAAAGTACACTGTGAATACTAAACACTGTGATTAATTAAAAAAAAAAGAAGGTGGGAGCTGACTGCCTTACTTTTCTCCACATAAATTAATGAACAACTTTCAGGTTTAAAAATCGATTTTAATTTTGGTAAAATATCCATTCAGAATTGATTTATTACTTTACCTAAGAAGAAACACTACTGAAATTCAGTAAAGTGTTAATTCTTACATAAATCAATAAATTAGTATTTCGAAGAAGTATTTGATATTTAGTTACTTTTCTTTCTTGAAAACTTAAAAGAACTGAGTAAAATACCAGTTGCTTCTAAAATAAGCAAACTTGCTCAGAACTGATCTACAATCAAACGTTCAGCAGTCTTAACTGTGTAGAACCTTTTCTGTTCCAGCATGACTGTGTCCCAGTGCACAAAGCGAGCTCCATAAAGACATGGCTGGAGGAGTTCAGTGTGGAAGAACTTGACTGGTCCACACAGAGTCCTGACCTCAACCCCATCCAGCACCTGTGGGATGAACTGGAACCGAGATTGTGGTCCAGACCTTCTCGTCCAACATCAGTGACTGACCTCATAAATGTTCTACAGAATGATTGGACACAAATCACCACAGAATCTTCTGGAAAGTCTTCCAAGAAGAGTGGAAGCTGTTACAGCTTCAAAGAGGGACCAGCTCCAAATTGTGTTTGAGTGCAGTCTCATTAAAGTCCGTCGGTGTAATGGTCAGGCGTCCCAATACATTAGTCCATATAGTGCATATAAACACATATATATATATGGAGTTGCAATGAATCCATTTGCCTTGTCTTCACACTTTTCTTATTTTTAAATAGTAGGTTACGAATAGCATAGGTGGAATATAGTGTAATTGAATAATAAATATGCAATTCAATTCCCTGCCTAAAGGTACTGAAGACGTATCCCTGAGGACGCCACCCCAGTGATGTGAGGGCTATCACCCCATTACCATTTTTGCTACCAGTGTTAGGGAGCAATACCTTATCAGCTGGCCTTACCAGTATGAAGAGGGTGTCGGAGGCCATTTGCGCATGGTCTTTAATGGTGGAGAAGACGGAGAGCACCAAGCAGCCAAACACCAGCACAAACCTGTTGGGAACACACGAGAGAGAGTTTCGGTCAGGTTATGGCCTGCACATCGAACGACGACAGCATGTTTAGTCTGAAATTATCGCAAAGAAAACGAACGACCAAGCGGGCCGACTGATGTAACAAAGAGCAGTCTGAGAAAAACACATTTCAGTTTGAATAATGGATGCGTTTAGGCCTCAAAATAAAATAAACACATCAATCAGCGAGACAAAAGAACAAAACAAGCAAAAGTTTCCTTCAGGACAATGTTGGATAATGACTGTATTTAGGCCCTTTGCTGTTGAGGCCACTTGTCCTTTTGGCGACTTTAAGTGACTGAATTGTTTCCCCATGCATAGAATTCCTGCCATGATTAACGTCACGCAAAATCTCGCAACGGACTCCGGCCTGAAAATGGCTCTCTGGATCAGAACTGGCGCTCGGTCCACATGTTTCGACCTCTGAGCACCGCAAGCCTCATTTTCCATCACATTAATGTGAAATATGGCACGGAGGAAACCGCAGTTTGGCTGAAATATGAGGTTGCAGATTTGAATTACTGACCCCTGCGCGGCGGCTGGAAGTGGGACATCTGCGAGTGATCAGCTAGGAGCTCTATTTTACTGCCTTTAGCCAGCCGCTGAAGAAGCAAGCATCATTCCCACACCAATAAAATGGATTCAATCAACACAACGTCGTCTTTTAGTATATTAATTACATGACAGACACATCGGAATCAGTGTAGGTTAAAGTACGTACTATTATTATGGGCCCCATATCCTAAATGCTTGTCATATTTTATTGTTTTCCCAATTTACTTTTAACAGCTGTGTGGTTTTATGTACCAAAACAAGCTGTAATTCCTTTTTACATGACTGTTTTCCAACCGTCGCTTTCCATTAGAACTGAAAGGCACTATTTTGTTACGGTGCCATATATAAACAACATTTGTTTTGTAGTTTCTGTATTTTCATAGATTGACTGTATATTTATTTTTGAGCCACTGCTGATCTTCTGCACATTTAAAGCATTCCAGTATTTTGGCTTTCCACCTGACTGCTGATGCAACATTTGCACAATTTCATGGAAGGAATTTTATGGAATATTACCTGGTACCCAATTGCACATCCCTATACTAAACTGCATATTTTTTATTCTAGCTTGTACCAAATTGCACATTTATGCTTCTAGCTTGTACCCAATTGCACATCCCTATACTAAATTGCACATTTTTGCCTTTAGTTTGTACTAAATTGCACACCCTTATACTAAACTGCACATTTCTGCTTCTAGCTTGTACCAAATTTAACGTTTTTGCCTCTAGCTTGTCCTAAATTGCACATTTTTTCCTTCTAGCTAGAGTTCATATTTATAGTTTATTTGACTTATTTGATTATAGCTCACTTTGACTTGACTGACTTTTTACTTGTCCTAACTGTAATGTGCCTTCACTGAAGAACAGTTCAGGCTGAAATGCTCCTAATGACCCCTTACAGTATAAAAATGAAAAGGACGTGATTAAATGGACACAGGCTGAAAAGGCATATATATAAACTGCTTGATGACTGAGACATTGTTTTATGATAGTTTGGAAAATATTTCTTTTGAGAAGCTGTATTTTACAATAGATTTATGGAGGAGGGGTACATACGGGGCAAAATGTTTTTTAAAGAACATTTTTGTTCAGATTTATTACTATTTTGTCACCAGCAGCATTACATCGAAACTCTCAGAAGACTTGTGTAGGTCCGCTGGTGGGTTTGAGTGAATGTAATGGGTTTGTGGTGGGTTTGAGTAGTGAATAAAATGCCTATATTTGAGTACACGGCATCATGACCTCTGGTTCCATTCACTGCCACAGTAAAATAAATCAGTACAACGGCCCATTTCATGCCAAGCCTCTCTGAATGACTCTGAAGCTCATAAAAATTGGTGGAATTCTCCCTTAAAGTTGGCTGAAAACATTTTTTTTATCACTTTTTATATCTCTCCTTCCATTCTTCACTGATGACATGCTGGTGGCAGTAATATTACATGCTTTTAGCTGGATTTCTTCTGATTGGCACCGTATGATATTTCACTGGCTGACCTACTGCTCGTCTTCACAGGAGACCTTTTTATCTGAGGTATTAATCTAATTAAGGGGCTGAAGTTTATTATATTAGCCCGAAGGTTAAGTGGTTTGGTCTGGATTGAACCAATCTATCAGATGCTTATAAAAATGCAGCGGCTTCATGAAGATCTTCTTGTAACCACTGAATGGGGGCAAAGGTGGAACTTTATCAGGTTGAACTTGCTGACCACAACGAACCCGACCACCACCAACCCCCCCCCCCATTATTGTAGCCCACAAGGGCTACTTCTTCCACACAACCTTGATTAAACATATATGCTATAGTAAAGTGGCATTTGGCAGATGCCCTTAGAGACTTATAGTCATTAGTTACAGGGACAGTCTTATAGTAATTAGTTACAGAGACAGTCTTACAGTTATTAGTTCCAGGGACAGTCTTACAGTCATTAGTTCCAGGGACAGTCTTATAGTAATTAGTTACAGAGACAGTCTTACAGTCA
>JBBPCX010071150.1:0-10196 GCA_037974365.1 Hydrocynus forskahlii
TTCAACATCAAACTTGGGTGTGATGTAAATGAATAGCCTACATTGTTTACATTTAATATAATCTAGACAACAGCATACTGAAATCACAATGGAATCATATCTATTCTATCAATATTACACCTAGAACAGAGAGCTCACTTATTCACGAGTCATGCACACATCCTGATCACAAACCTAGTTCCACTTTTTGACGGCACAGAATTAGCTCTGTAGGCTAAGGTAAGGTACACTTCATTATCATCAGCAGCTGAATACAAGTACATAGTGCGATGAAATATGAGATAAATAATTTAACATTAACAATGGCAGCAGAGTATTGCACACAGTGTATATTGCACATAGATAATTAGGAGTTCTGTGGAGTGACATACAGATAATCTTGTACAGTAAAAATTATATAAAAGTATACATGGGCTGGAAAGAGATTATTAACAGCAAAGACAGCGCTTATGGTATTGCACTAAAGATTACACAAGAACACCAATTTTGCGGTCTGCTTGTCGCTAGCTAGCACACGTGTAAATTTAATGTATTAAGTATATTCAATCAGGAACACATTATGTTAAACAAAACCCCACAGAAACCCGACCAAATATGTACTGCTGTCCTGCTTAAATAAACATTTTTTTGTGTGTGAAATTCATTACTGAAGTGATAACACTCTCGTTTTTAGGCTCCACAGCTGGCACAGATATGGAAGTTAGCAGTTTATGGCCGGAAGATCTGTCTAGATAAAAATGAATATTTACACTGAATATATTAAACAGTGGTTCAGACCAGAGCGGTTCAGACTGTCCTGCTCAGATCAAGCTGGACGCTGGCCAATCGGAGCGTAAGAAGGCGGGACTTTCGCGTTCTCGAGCTCACAGACAGAACTTCTGGCCAATTGGAGGGCAAGAGGGTGGGGCTTTAGCATTCTGACCAATCAGAGCATAGAAGGGCGAGGCTTTCGCGTTTTCGAACTCGCGGACCGAACTTCTGGCCAATCGCAGTGCTCGGGGCGGGGTGGTATAGCAGTAACTCGGTGGACGGACTGTGGGGTGCTTGAAGCTGGTTGTTGATGATGGAGTTCGAGGGAAAGGTGTTTCCCCGGACCGGGGGCTTCGGCCGGTACAGCCGAGTGGTGACACTCTTCAGCTGGTTCCCCAGCTTCGCCGTGTCTCTGAACCTGTTCTGCGACGTGTTCTTCACGCTGCTGCCCGAATCCTACCACTGCACCTCGGATCCTGCGCTGCTGCCCCCCGAGCTCCTACTAAGGAACCTCTCCCGGCAGGCCCTGCTGGACCTGGCCGTGCCCCGGGTCCCCGGCTCCGGATTCAGCCACTGCCTTCTCTACCGGTTCCCGGACTACTTCACCAACCTCACCGACCTCAACAACCTCACCAACAGGGATACGGTTCCGTGCACCCGAGGCTGGCAGTACTCCAAACCGGCCGGGCTCCGCAGCAACTTCGTCACACAGGTGGGTCAGCTGCTCCCGGCTGGGACCCGGAGTAGCGTGGGAGGTTGTATTTTAACACTGTGGATTTGGGCAGTTCGACGAAGCTCGACTAGAGACTCCTGATTGGTCTAGTATTTTGTTCGTTTTGTCTCTCTATTTGAAAATAATGTATATTCCTGGCATTTTTATAATTGTAAACGACACATTAAACTGTCAAATTGTGAGTATGTGCGTGTGCGTGGGAGAGAGTGCGTGAGAGATTGTGTTAGTGTGTTAAATGCATCCCTGACACGGGTGTGTACAGGAAGAGTGTTGTTTCTCTCACTGAGGGGAAAAACAGAACATTCAGTTGAAATGTTCTTTGGGAAACCAGCACTGGTTCTTTTATCGCTCGGTAAACACTTGTCATTTCATTTGTAACTCCCATTTTAAGGTTAATGACCAAAAACTATGGGCACTGTGATCTTTAGGTTATAGCAACCAGATCTTCTAGAAGTCCTGATGTCCATGACAGGGACGTTGTGCTTTGTTGATCAGTACTGTAAATTATCTTCACGCTCTGTGTCCAGTCAGAATACGTAGTTCAGTCCTGGATCCGCTGCCTGTTTGGTAGATGTTTTTGCATCTCCTTCTGGATGAGGAATGGTCAGACTGTCCGGCAGGAAAACTGTCCGACACAAGTGCATTTCTTTCTGTAGCCTTGTCTTTGTATACGTGTTTCCCATTATATGATGGTGTAGATGGTGCTGATTTTCCACTGGAAGAACTTTCTGGACCAGGGAGGCTGGCGAGGCAGAAAGGAGATTGTCCAGCCTGAACAAGAAGTCCTTACACTGACTGTAATGTAATTATGGCGGCCTGCAGTTTCGCAGAGCTCACCAGTGAGAGGGAACTCGGCACACCTGGCACTTTAGAACCTCAAACCTCTCACAGATATTGAGGCTGGCATCATATGTCCTGTTTTAATGTGGGCACTATTTCTGTGCTATTGGGAATATATACCAGGAACAGTGGTGTACTGGTTTTAAAGGGGAAGTCCGCCCATAATGTAAAGTACCAGAAATTTAACCAGTGAGAAACATGAAGTCGTTTAGGGTGGGTTTAGCGTGGCACGGTCCATAGTAGAAAAATTTACTGACGCGGATTTCTTTACTGTGGTGGTGAATGGAACTGGCTGTTGCAATGTCTTCAGCACAAATGTAGCCATGTTATATACTGTCTACGCCCACTAAAGCTACACGTTTTCTGTGGTTATAAGGGATGTTGATGATGGCGAAAGAGTGGAAAATTGTAAAAAAAACAAAAAAACAATCTGTTTTCTTTGGGCACAATTTTAGCTGACAGCTGTATTTATTTTAAATCTTTTTCATATTATATGCATTTTATTTTGTTTTTACATTTTTAATTCTCTGTCTTGAATTTGCGAGTCTGGACTGGTGACCTGTCAAGGATGTTTCTCCACCTTCGGATTGACTCCAGTAATATTGCTCCCCACCCCCTCCGAAAACCCTGGTAAAGGATTGGGTGATTCTTAACCAGGATTGAATGAATGGTTGTCTTGTATTTCCTCTAAATGTTTCTTTTGGTTGTATTTATGTAAAGCACCTTTCCTAGACAAGGTAAATGAAACACTTAGTAAACTTGAATATGCAGTTTAATGGTTTAATTATATAAAAATGGATGGAATTCACCTTAAGTGATGCATGAAATGTACTATAACAGAGTGGTGCATAACAGACCCCTGTTTCACCCTGTGATTGACCCCCAGGCATGCTCTAAGCCATGTTGATGTTTTATATACATGAATTTCAGCAGGTAAATCCATACAGTTCCATAAAGTCCTGACAAACGTCTTTGGCGTATCTGTTTATGAGCTTGTGAGTGCCCCTCTGTTTTTGTGTCAACAGTGGAACTTGGTTTGTGAGAACTATTGGAAGATTCCTCTCCAGCACATCTGCTTCATGTTGGGCTGGATCTTGGGCTACATACTTCTCGGCACTGTTTGTGACTGGTAAGTCTTCATACCCCTTTCTGTTCACCTGTGTTTACAGAAAGGGCCTCTGTTGTTCACAAACTAGCATGAGAGAATACAAAATATTTGTTATTTGTGGATTATTGTGGATTATGTTTAGGGATGAACATTGAGATACTGGTACCAAACTGATCCCGGTTCCTGTTTGGTCTGTATTGAAATCTGGGGAATCTTCTGGACAAACTTATACACTTTTTACTGACCAGAACATTTATAGTGATCACTCCTCACTTGTTATATATACAGAAAACTCAGGACACAGTTTAGTCCTTATTTCCCAAAATCCTCTCAAATCATGTATTAATTTTTTGCACTCAGTTATGAACACGGGGATCAATAGGAATATCAATTTGTCAGTATTGATCAGCAGTATCAGTATCAATATTGATATCAGTAAAATCCTAACCATACCCATCCCTACTTGTTACACTTATTTAGAAAAAATACAGTAATATATCATCTGCATGATTCCTATGGAAATCATGCAGATGATATATTATGGAAATATGGACAATTCCTTTAGTACAGCAAAATTTAGTTTGTCATAGTATACTACAGGGTATGATATATTACTATACGCAAGTATGATATTCTTCTTTATGCTGACACTCAGTTCTGCTTCAGAATTAACTCTTTAACTCCTTTTCAGCCATCCTGTAGATCCAGTTCAGTTTGGCATAACAAAGTAAAACTGTTTTATGTTTTTAGGTTAGGCCGGCGGCGGGCTCTGCTGCTGTCTGTCTCTCTGTCAGGCCTGCTAGGAGTAGCTGTCTGCCTGTCCAACAGCCCAGCCACTTTCCAGCTCCTTCGCTTGTGTCAGGGCAGTGTCCTCGCTGGTGTCTTTCTGTCATCCTACATAGCCCGTGAGTGCTCCTCTCTGCGCCGTCATGTGGTCTCAGTTCATGTGACCTTATTTATACCATCAAAAGACAAACAAGCACACAGAGACTGAATGCTATCTACAGTTTGAAGGGTGGTCAAACATTTGCTACTTGAAGTCTGAGGCTGTTATACCAGTGGTTCTCAAACTGGTTGTTTTACGCACCCAGATGGGCCACAATTTCAGCCCTAGCCGAATAGCAGCATGTGGTGATAGGGCAAAAATGTGGACCATCTGGGGGTCCCTGAGGACTGGGATTATAATCGCCATAGCATATGCTTGAATAATTGTGTATAATTTACCATGAACCTGAATTTCCCTTTTGGCATGTCATTGTTTATGTGGAGCTGAGCTATCATGTGGCAATAGATATTTCATAAAACAACTGCCTGTGTGCTTATTTTGTATGGTGTTTCAAGTAGTGTGAAGCATTTTAATCAAGTCAGCATGAGGGCCATGCAGAATAGGAATATCCTGTTTATCTGCCACACCCTGACTTGCTTCGGGCCTCGCAGAGATGTTTGTTTATTCTAAGTAAGGAGGAACTTGAAATAGCAATTAGACTCTTACCTAATGATGACTTTCCCGAGTGTGGAAAGCCCCTTTCCTGTGCTCTGGGGAAGGATCCCCCGTTATGCAGAATGTGCCAACATTGATTGACAGCGCTCAGGTGTGTTCTCACTTACATGCAGCTTCCCATAAATATCTCACTGACGGCACTGGCACTGTTACAGATTATGGCTGTGACACCGGAGCTCCATGATCTACTAAACTGATGCGAGGGGAAGCCAAACACAAAACCACAACAACACGAGAGACTTGGCAGCAGAGGAGATAGACACACATCACATGTGAGGAGATACTTCACTCTAGACACGCAAACAGTACGGTGACCTGCACAATCTTCAAGTCGGTGTTAAAGTACAGTAACAGTACCGGCGTTCTGCTCGGTATTTGAAACAGCATCCGCTAGCTAACATGGCTAACACTAGCACTGCAGAGAGTCGTCCAGTCCAGAGGACGCTGAGTGGCTGCCACAGCTTAACTGTTCCCACTTTCTGTTGTACACTTAAATTTACCAGAAAATTCAAGGTATCAGCCTTTGTTTTGTTTAATTGTCATGTTGACTGTTAATGTTAGACACCTGTGTTCCTCCGCTGCATCTGTGTGATGTCATCAAATGACTAGTCGACTCGACTTCGACTTTGTTGACGGATAAGTCCAGCTGAAAAAGCTGAAGTCGTTAATAATATATACACATAGGTGTCCTGGGTTACGGCAGTCTTGACATGTGACATTTTGTGTTTACGACGCTCATATATGCGGTGTCAGTTGAGTGATAGTTATTGTGAAAAAGATTCCAGAACGCTTCTCCACCAGACAGATTGTGAAAATAACTATTGTATAATCTTTGTCAACTTTGTCTCCATTCTCCAGTTTCGTTTGACACCTTCATATACATAAAATCTACCTCTCTAACCTCTCCTGTTTCTCTCCCAGCCTGAAGTGTGGGGTTCTAAAAAGAGACACAGCTGAATGCTAACTAGGCCATCCACCAGCCTACAGGTTCCTCTGTGGTGTTTCCATCATGGGAAGCCTGTGTTTTTCATCTTGGCCTTCCTGTGATTGTTAACCATTGAGGGTTAAATGCTGAGGAAATGTTTTGTATAGCACTTCTGTACACACAGTCCAAGAAGTCTGTGTTGTGTAAAAGCTGAGTAGTGGGTTCAGAAATGCGTGGGCAGTGCTAGGTGTTACAAAGATCAGGAGGAATCTTAAAACACACACACAAAGTAAGCTCCGCATTCCTGTGAGATCATATGTAAAATTCAGTCAAGGTGGAGAAACAGAAAAGCTGCCTCTCAATGGATGAAAAGCTTCAGTTTTCTAGCCAGTGTTTCAGAACAATAGTAAGATAAACAGGACTGAGAGGAAGTGAGCACTTTCTTTCCTGTCCTCTCCAGTGGGGACTAGAAAATGTCAGATTCCATCAGTAGATTTGGGGCCATTCATACATCAAGAAATTTCACAAACGTTTAATTGTTAAGCGTTTAAATTTGTCTGGCTGTGTGGTCCATAAGCCAGTCAGCAGAATTAGCACCATCATCAGCACCATAACGTCATATAAATTACGGATTTGTTGTTGTTGGTTTTTTTTTGGTTTTTTGTGGGTTTTTTTTAAATTTTTTATTTTTTTTTAACTAACTAGTTTTGGTGTGTTTGCAGTGGAGCTTCCAGGGAAGAACGTTGGACAGCTCAACCATCAAATGTCCATGTTCACAAATGTTCGCTCTCTCTCTGTGGCTGCGTTCTGCAGGTCTGGAGCTGTGTGATCCTCCTCACAGGCTGATGGTCTCCATGGTTAGCTGCTTCTTTGGTGTTTTTGCGGAGTTGCTGCTGCCAGGCCTTGCGGTGTTATGTGGCGATTGGCTAGTGCTTCAGGCTGTTGCTACGCTGCCTCTACTTCTACTGCTGTCCTACTGGTGGTCAGTCATCTATTTCTGATTCTGTACACGTGCAGTGTTGTGTAAGGTGGTGGGTCTGTACATTCTTACGTAAAGAGTGGGCTATCATGGATGTCTATGGGACTGATTTTTTTTTGTTGTTGTTTTTTTTTTGGTTTGTTTTTTACATGACCAAATTGTGTCCATACCCGACTGTAGGCCTTTCAGATTCTGTCCTGAACAACTTCTGTCCTAATGACCTAATTCTGTCCTGAACCGACTGCGGCCCAACCAATTTCTGTTCCATCTCTTCTGTATGCCAACCAAATTCCATCCCAACCCAACTGTAGACCAGTTCTTTCCCGAGCAACTGTAGACTGACCAAATTCTTACCCGACCAAAATCTGGCCTGACCTTACAGTACCGTGATCTAATTTTGTCCTGACCCTATCAATATTTGGCTCATCCCAACTGTAGCCCGGCCAAACTCTGGCCCACCTGGACCATAGCGCGACCAGACTTGTTTGACTCTAACCTGAAAAGATCCAGGTCGACCTGAACCCACACTGTTTACATTTCAAATTCCCCTGTGAATATTCAAATCCTGTCATTTTCAGACAGATACTTTATGTTCGAGTGTATACGTCATATTGTGTGCAAAATCGTGCGTGTGCGCGCGCGTGTGCGTGCGCGTGTGTTGGATGAACTGTGCGTTTGTATGTCTCAACAGCTGGGCCACTATATTCCCAGAGTCTCCTCGTTGGCTTCTGGCTACACACCAGATTTCTCAGGCCAAGAAATGCCTTCAGATGTTCTCTATCCGAAATGGAGCATGTTTGACAGACGAGATCTACCCTGCTGAAACTCTTCTGACAGGTACACTCTCTGTTTTGGTCAGAGCCCTGATGCAACTCTGCAGTCTTTCATGAATGGTATCAGACTTGATGGCCAGTGAATGGAAATTTAGAATTTGGAATAGAATAGGCTGGTGTGTGATGTGTGACTGGATCTAATGGCTACCATCACTTTCAATCAGATGCCAGTCAGTCACCAGAATCTGTTTCTCTCTCTGGCTCTCTCTTTCCCTCTGTCTCCCTCTCTCTCTGTCTCTCTCTTTCTCTGTGTCTCTGTCTCTGTCTGTTTCTCTCACAGACACACACATACACTGCATTGCTGAAATGTTGCAGATTGCTGGTTGAAATTGCATTAGTGCAAATCCTGGTCCATCAGGGACAGTGAAAGAGTTCATTTAAGAGTTTCAATTTAAAGATGTGATCACACTCTCTTAATAAGAATGTCAGTGTTAGAAATGCAGGCCAGACATGTTTTCCACTTAACCAGTGTTGTCTCAGGTGGCCTAGTCTGAGCATTTCCATTTTCCCTCATTCTGATGTTCTCTAGAGATTGATGTTGCTTTTCCAGAAGACCCCCAGCCTCAGTACCACCACACCCTTGAGCTACGGCACACCAGAGTTATCTGGAGGAACTGTCTCATCCTGGCGTTTACCCTGTAAGTTGCCACAAAACTACTAAAACTGTATTCGGTAAAACATAGTCAAAATTCTAACAGTAATTCTGGCTTATGGTTGACATAAACCACACAATAAACATGTCAGACAGGTTGTTTAACATGTCTTCTGTTCTTTACCTTCTCAGCTTCATTGGTACAGGAATCCAGTACTGCTTTACACGGAACCTCCATATCTATTCACCTCAGTTCTACTTTGGCTATTTCCTACGTACGGTGACTGGGGCGCTGGCCTGCGGATTTCTGTGTGTGTCTGTAGACCGTGTCGGCCGCAGACCCATCCTGCTGATAGCAGCCATCATCACAGGCCTGTCCTCACTGCTGTTACTGGCCCTCACGCAGTGTAAGAACTTTTAGACTTAGACTGACCCGTTACTGCTGCCTAGACACCAAACCACTGAATTCTGCATTTCTGTTCACTGCTATTTCTCAGACTAGATTAAGTCTAAACTTAAACTGAAAAAGGATTTTTGTCCAAGACTAGGCTGAAACTGAGAATCTGTCCCTGAATTTTTGCTTTTCAAGCATGCGGTGCTGCAGTGTTTGTGTTGATAATTTAGTTAATCAGTTTGTTAGTACAATACAAAATTGCAAGTGGTGCTGACTGGAGCAGCCTATTGGTTTTTGACTCAAAAACTGTTAAACTTGTGACAACTAGCCCTCATGTCCATCTTTTGGCTGCGGTCTCTAGTCAGCTGGCTATATGATATTATATATGTACCGAAATGATTTTTTTGGACCGAAACCAAAAATGAGGAAACACTTGGCTGAAAACCAAAATAAATTATTATTATTAAATTATTAAAAGAATAAATCTGTTACAAAACTATGAACTTATTTATTTAGCAAACAATTCAAACAATGCACAATATAAAATAAAATTTGAAATAAAATATTTTACCTGGCCCCACTCATGAATAGCCTAAAAACAAGATGAAATATGATACAATTAAATATCTTCTCTCATAAAATTAGTGAATTCAAGTGCATTTTAATATTCCGAATGAAGTGCATGAACAAAGTGCATTCAGAGCAAGTACTTGAAAAACTGTTGAAAGATAAAACATTCTCTGTAGGCCAATAACAAAATAGTGTATTAAAACAAAGACTGGCATAGATTAACAAAATAATGTTAATCTATTTTGTTAATCTATAGTGACTGCCAATAACAAAATAGTGTGTGAAAACAAAGACTGCCATGTATTAACTGTAATCATTGGAAAACTTTCTTGCCTTTTCAAAAACACGGACAGAAAGTGACAATTCTATCATACGTGAACACACCACAGCACACAATGTGTGAACCAGCTGCCTGTCGAGTGAGTGTGCTCGAAGGGTCTTGCCTCTTCTGTACTTCATGGCGTACTCTGCATGGCGATCGGGATGTTCTGATTTTATATGATAAATTAATCCTGACGTTGAGAAAGTCTTTGTGCGCCTGCACCCGCTCCACTCTTGTGCGAAATGAAGAAAAAACACGACGTGTCCACTCTCGTTCCTCTATCTGAACATCAGAACCGGACCGTGCTGTTCTCCTGTGGGTTCTGCTCCGGGCTGCGCCCCGCAGCCTGCCCGGATCAGCCTGCCCGGATCAGCCTGCACTCCAGCCGGACTGGGGCTCTGAACTCCAGAGGCTCTTTAGAGCCATTCACTTCAGACCGATCAGAGGAACCAACTCAGAAAGTCTTTGTGGATGCACCCCCTCTAGAAATTTCGGCATTGCGCACTTTACAAACGGCTTTCCGCGTATCTTTCTTAGATATAACGAAATGAGCCCACACGCAGACATGCTGACCCTAATCCAGGGCTGCCCAAACCTGTCCAGAAAGGGCCACTGAGGGTGCAGGTTTCTGTTCCAACCAAGCAGTATG
>JBBPCX010071151.1:0-10196 GCA_037974365.1 Hydrocynus forskahlii
CAGTCACACAGAGACATAGAGTAAAGATAGCAACAATAAATAATTATTGCACGGGTTAGTAGTCTATTGCACTGTCATATTTTGTCCCTGGCCTGTAATGCTATTGATATAAAATCATTCCACAGCATCCACTGAGAATGTGCCATTACCTGAATTACAATGGGTGTTGCTGTTTATGCTGGGGATTTCTGATTCAACCAGTGCTTTTTCTACAATGAACTGGTCCATTTTGTTACAGTCTATATATAATATATATTTTGGTTTAGTTGACCTCATTAGCAGTGAGGAAATATGTATTTATTTCTGTTCTTATTCATGTATGAATTTCTATTTTAATTTGGTGGGTTGGAGCAGTGATAAAAATATATTGTGACGTGTGTGTTTTCCCGCTTGAGGAGAAAAGGCCACAGTATAGTCTGTAACTTGTGACGTTTTGTATAGTTATACATTGTATATTAGATATTTTTACATTTTTAGTCTATTATGTGAAAAAGGAAATTTAATAAGAAAGATGCTTAATGCTTTTAGACCTTTGTATGACCCTGCAGACTGCATACATTTTGTGTGCAAAGCAAATGAATGACAAGCTGGCAACCAACAGAGAGTGCTGAGTGTTTCCTCTCCTAATCTTGGTTTGAGTCCAGATTTTTTCTTCAAGTGGGATTCTATGAGTTATTGGTCTGAAGCCCTCGTCGGACAGTGACTGATCATCCTGGTTCAAATTTTAAGCAGCCTCTACTTCGCTTTGTTCAGAGAAGAGAGGGCTGACCATCGAGGCCCTGGACTGTCACCACAGGGATCCATGAATGTAGGGAGAAGACAACCCCACGAGATCAAAACTGTGAGAAACACTGAAAACTAAAACGCATGTTGTTGAGTGCTTCCTGATTTGGTGCACTCTAAGAAGTGTTCGGGTCACACTGAGGGATAGTTGCTGAACACCAGGGATTGCTGACTTGTTAAACTTATAGAAGCACAGAGAATAAAGGTTAGAATGTAAAATTATAGTGTGTCTAACATAATAAACACTACAATGGAAGGATTGTTATGTCTTTATTAAATTTGTTTTACAAGATGACAAGTGAAAGTGGTCGAGGCTGTGTCCAAAACGATGTACTGTCCTTCTGTCCTTTCATATTAGTGCAGGATCTTCAAGAGAAAAGTGACTTCTTGTTCAAATATTCTGTTCCACCTTAAATAAGGCAGCAGTCGTTTTGTGCTTTGCAGACACAAGAATGTAACTGCCACGCCATTTAAGGGGACTCACCAGTAACTGGATGTATCAGGAGTGGGGGCGACTTGGAATACAGGATGGCTGTGGACAGTTTTGTGGACTGGTGTGAGCTGAATCAGCTGCAGCTCAACATCAACAGGACCAAAGAACTGGACCTGAGAAGATCACAATCTCCTGTCACTTCCCTGTCCATTAATGGGGTGGATGTGGAGATTGTTCAGGAACACAGATATCTTACTGTGCACATTGACAACAAGCTGGGCTGGTCTAAGAACTCTCTGGCTGCATACAAGAGGGGTCAAAGTAGACTGTACTTCCCTACATGGGCTCCGATCCTTTATGGTCTGCAACACCATGTTCTATTAGTCTGTAATGACCAGTGCCATTTTTTTTATGCTGTGGTGTGCTAGGGTGGCAGCATGAAAGTGGCAGACACAAAGGGACTCAACAAACTGATCAAGAACGCAGGCTCATTGGAAACTGTGGCTGAAAAGAGAACATTGTCTAGACTTCAGTCCATCATGGACAATGCTGATCACCCACTACACAGTGAGGTGGCCATATCGAGAAGTGCCTTTAGCCACAGCCTCACCAACTTGGTGTTTCAGAAAGCCAAAGGAAATCCTTCCTTTCCACCGCCATCAGACTCAACAACTTCTCCCTCTGTTACTCTGTGATGGGATGACATGCAAAATCGTGAAGCGTTGCTTATTTTGTCCCTTAGTGCTCAAAAAACATCCCAAAGCATCCACTGAGAATTTCCCATTATCTGCTTTAGAATGGGTGTTGTTGCTTTTTAGGGGGATTTCAGTGATTCAGCCAGTGCTTATTCTACAATGAACCAGTGCATTTTATTATAGTATATATTATAAACTAATACTGGTAGATGTGGAAACTGGGTTTTCTGATGCAAAAACAATGTTTAAAGCAGTATCATTTACATACAACATATTCTGGTGAATCATTTTTAACACAATTCTTTATACCCATTTATGCACTAATAATGGCAATCAGTGTGACAAAAACTTGACCAATGTCTGAAAGTCAAAATAGTAAGACTTCTTGTCTTTCTTTTAACTGTGAAATGATACACTCCGTGACAAAAATGAATAAATATTTTATTGTATGCACATGGGTTTAGGAAATCATTTCTGAAAGGAAATTATTTCTCTCTCTCACACACACAAACACTATGGGACGGTTTCCCAGACAGGGATTAAGACTAGTCCTGGACTATTATTCTCTCTCAATGGAAAATCTCCATTCATGATACTGTTAAGTGCAGGATTAGGCCTAATCTCTATAGGGAAAACCGCTCCTATGTAGTTACTGTGTTATCACTATAGTGGCTAGTTAGTAAATATGACTAGATCTAAAATAAATACATGAATGGATCTAAAATCACGGGAAAAGCTTTTTCCATGTGTTGCAACTCTGTTCAGTCTGGGAATGTTTTGCAGCCTTAGTTTGTGGAAAACATAACCAAAGACAACAGCATAAAATGATGATTGTCAATTCCTCCATTGTTTTTTAATGTGAGCAAGTGGTAGCTTTGATCATTTGATGCCGGTACAGCATCTGTTTCCAAACTAGCACGACACACATCACAGGACAGCTTTCTCAAAATCTGTCAAACAACAAACCCTGGTAAGGCTGAACAATTGTTTTGAGTATATTTGGCCATTATAAAACATAGTGCTTGTGTTTAGACAAAACGTTGTTTGGAGGCTGACTTGAACACAAGAATGCATAGCTTTGCTAGCTTAGCTAAGGTTAAGATTTATAAAACGGGATTTTATAATGGCCAAATATAATCAAAACAACTGTTCAGCCTTACCTATGAATCTGGTCTGGAGCGTACAGCGGTTTGTACAGCCCCAAGCAGGACATGCGTGGCGCATCTTTATTCACTACTTCACTCCACAGCAGAGCCACTGAGAAGGGTCTGGCTGCAGACCTCCTCTGTGGGTAAATCTCATCTGTCAGTACATCTCTCTGAGGGAAAGGAAATTACATAATGGAAGGGGCGTTAACCCTAACGCTTTCCGTTACGTCATTTCCTTTCCCTCAGAGGAGATGTACTGACAGAGGAGATTTACCCACAGAAGAAGTCTGCAGCCAGACTCTTTTGGAGCCACTCACAATATAGCTGCTACATTGACTTGCGATGCTGCTTGTCATGCAGCATCTAGTAACATTCTATGTCTATTAGGGAGAGGTGTCGGACCAGACAAGCTGTCTATTTTAGACTCTCCTTCAAAGCCCTGAAGGAGAGCTGTCCTTCTTAGACTTTCCATCCACCTCCTAAATAGTTCCCTCTCTCACCTGGAGCACTGTGAAAATCATGTTCTTTGATTTCTCCAGTGCTTTCAGCGCCATACCTACAATTTTGAAGGACAAGCTGGAGTACACAGGTGTGGACCATTACCTTACCACATGGATAACCTATCACAGTATGTGAGAACTCAGGCCTGTGGGTCGTCTGCAGTAGTGGGGCCCTGCAGAGAATGGTTCTGGCACTGTTCCTCTTCACCATCCACACTGCAGACTTTTCTCACGACTCCACAAACTGCTTCCTGCAGAAGTTCTCTGATGACTCTGCAATAGTCAGTCTCATCACTGATGGGGATGACAGGGAGTACCGAGAACTTACCAGGGACTTTGTGGACTGGTGCCAGCAGAACTACTTCCAGATCAACACTGGAAAAACCAAGGAGCTGATGGTAGACTTTTGCAGGCACAAACATCCCCCACTACAACCATCCAGGGCATGGACATTGAAGTTGTAGACAGCTACAAGTACCTTGGTGTTCATCTGAACAAAGAACTGGACTGGACTCATAATACAAATGCTCTCTACAAAAAAGGGCAAAGCAGGCTCTACCTGCCGCGGAGGCTCAAGTCTTTTGGAGTGCAGGGGCCACTCCCAGGGGATCTTTTTTTATATGCAAATTCATATAAAACTTTAAGACCTTTTCAAGACCTCTAAGAAGAAAAATTAAGACCATTGCGGCATTTTCATAATTGTTTTTTTTTTAAACCAAATGCTCCATGTCGCCCATACCACCTCGGCCATGAATAAAATTTGTGTTGTCCATTATCCCCTAAGCCCCTAGTTGAGATATCACACAAAAGCACACACCTGCCATTTTCATATTTTGCACCACAAACTAAATGGCTTGCCATTATCGGCCATTTCATTTAGCCAAGCCCATCTCCACTTATTCTTTACCATTTTGTGATGTCTGACACATCTGTGCCTTTCTTTAACAGAAGCGCATCCATGCTGGCAAAACCAAAAGCAACTTGATGCGCGTAAGTAATGCAAATTGAAGGGCCTATAAAATGTTCTGTAAAATGAATGGACTATTTATATAGCCACGTTTACAAATAGCCTAAACACATTTTAAAGCAGGCTGAATACTGCAGACTGTTGCTTACAAAGAATGATGCTCCAGTCTACTTCAGGCATGCACTTAGGCCATACCTGCCATTTTCAACACTGAAAATAAGGGATTTTTCCCAAGATCCTGTCCGAAAATACGGGGAATTTAGAGCCCCTTCCCACTGCCATTTCTCTGTTAAAACTGACTTATTTATTTATTTTTAACGGAGCATAAGCTCTCGCAGCACTTGCGACACCAGCGCCAGTGCCCTGAATCTTGAGCTTCAAAGTTTTGGCTTCTTTATCTATTTGAGCAATAAGTTTTCTCCACTGTTTCCGACCTTTTTTAGCTACTATTAGCGAATCAGACACTTCATGACACACCACTGCCTTCCAATCATAAATATGTTCTATTCCCCAAAACTGTATAGATTTGCTGCAGGAGGACAGTACTCGCTGCGGGATGTCAGTCACGACAGGATGGTATTCAAAGGATGTTGAATGCCCATTTAAACTGCACATGAAAGAATATTGTATGGTGTATGGTTCTGTAACAAATAAAGGAAGAAGTGACTACTGTTCTTATGTTAAACAGATGCTAGATGGGCTAAATGCTTAGTGTAAATCTAGAACAATATACAGTAATTATTCAGTAGATTCAGGACTCAAGTAAGATTTGTTTATTTGAACATAATCCTCAAACAACAGCAAAGTGCCTTTATATACAGCACAGTCATGAATAGTTTTACTTTCTCTTTAGCTTACTACCGTTATTAGCAGTGCACAGGCTAATTTAGCGTCTTTCTGAAAATAAACAGAAATAGCACAACTGCGCCACATGAACTAGGTACAGTCGGGAATGATGCAAACACATACAGTAAAGAGCTGATACCACACTGTCAGAGGACCTAAAGTGAATAGGGTAAGTTGGAACATAACTACAAGCTCCCAAGCATTGATTCCCCATCTCTCTCTCTCACTGTCTTTGTCTGTCTCTCTCCTCTCACACTAGACATGCACCCACAGTCCTTTGCACGCACCGGTGCTCTCTTCACACCACCTTTCTTACACTTTTTTATCCATTTTTCCTTCAGATCTGCATCAGTCTCATTATTAACCTTTAGTGCACTCAGTTGATGGGAATCCATCATAGCAACGGAAAACTTTAATCCATGCACTTGCGGTTTTAAGGTAGGGAGTCCAGACGTCCTCTTTTCACCGGACATGTCCAGGAAATTGTGTTTGGCCGTGGTTTTAGAATTGTCTGGGATTTTGAGCTGCCTGAACATTTGTTACGTCATGGGCATCTTTTATAAACTTAAAGTCCAGAACGGCTGTGGCCGTCGGCCCGAGATGTGCATAAAACATCAACTCCCCTCTGGAAACACGGCTGAATCGCAGTACTTCTCGGCCGAGATGCAAATGCCCCAACCACCACTCCACCCCGCAGAACCACAACCGAGCTAGTGAAGAAAGTACGTTCTAAGGTGTCCTCTTTTTCACAATCCCAAATCTGGTCACCCTATTTAAGGGAAACCAGTCTACCAGCTATGCACATGCAACGCTATTTCTTCTCTTTCTATGGCATGCATATACGCATATGGGCTACACACTACCACCTGTGCTATAGGCAGTGATAAACTGGTAAAAAAAAAAAAAGGGAAACAATAGGCTAACCGGGAACAGATATTTTTGCTTCATTTTGCCCTAGAATTAATTTAATGCCACTCCTTGTAAAATTCCAGATACTTATCAAAGTTTTAAAAGACGTAAACATTTTAATGACTTTTTAATACTTTTCAAGGATCCGCGGGGACCCTGCACTCCTGAAGATCTTTTATGACTGTGTAGTGGCATCAGCCATCTTTTAGGATGGGGTCTGCTGGTGCGGCAGCATCTCTGCTGGGGACAGAAAGAGACTGAACACGCTGATCCAGAGGGCTAGCTCTGTTCTAGGATGCCCTCTGGACCCAGCGGAGGCCAGAGATGTTCGCAAGTCATTTTACCAAGTCTAGTCAAGTCTCAAGTCTTTGTGCTCAAGCCCAAGTCAAGTCTCAAGTCTTTAGTCCCAAGTCCAAATCTATGGGTGCTGTTTGTAAAAACAGCTTAACAAATTTAGAAGTGTAATTTTTTCATCATTTAGCACAATTTTCCTTTTGTGCTCATTTTTGCTTGTCAGAGTGTCTTTGTTGAATATAATAGCATCCGAAGCTGACTCTAATGTCTACATCTTTCATACAGGAGGGACAGTGACTTGCATGAGTATAAACATGCCAAAACTCCTAACAAGGTTGAGAGCAGAAGTACTTTGTATATGTCAGGTATTGTAGAAGAAAACCTTATGTAAACACGGCGCACACTGTGACATCATATGAGTGGCACACAGTATGACAGTATGAGTCTGTTTTTCAAAGTCTTCGTTTTTCTTGTCCACACATAAATGCAAAAACAAAGTTTTCAAAAATCAGCACTTTGGCCGGGAGAACTGTGAGAATCATGTTCTTTGATTTCTCCAGTGCCTTCAGCACAATCCTACTCACAATCCTGAGGGACAAGCTGGAGTACACAGGAGTGAACCATCACCTCACCAAATTGATAATGGACTACCTGACCTACCAACCACACTATGTGAGAACTCAGGGCTTTGTGTCAGACAGGGTCGTCTGCAGTACTGGGGCCCCACAGAGAACGGTTCTGGCACTGCTCCTCTTCACTGTCTAAAATGCAGACTTCTCTCACAACTCCACCCACTGCTACCTGCAGACGTTCCCTGATGACTCTGCAATAGTCAGCCTCATCACTGATCGGGGCGACAAGGAGTACAGAGAACTGACCCGGGACTGTGTAGACTGATGCAAGCAGAACTACCTCCAGATAAACACTGGAAAAACCAAGGAGCTGGTGGTAGATTTCCGCAGGCACAAACATCCTCTACTGCAACCGCTGAACATCCAGAGCATGGACATTGAGGCTGTGAAGAGCGACAGGTACCTTGGTGTTCATCTGAACAATAAACTGGACTGGACTCATGACTCAAATACTCTCTACAAAAAAGGGCAGAGCAGGCTGTACCTGCTGCGGAGGCTCGGGTCTTTTGGAGTGCAGGGGCTGCTTCTTAGGACCTTTTATGACTCTGTGGTAGGGGGGCAGTAGCATCTCTACTGGGAACAGAGACTGAACAGGCTGATCCAGAGGGCCAGCTGTGTTCTAGGATGCCCTCTGGACCCAGTGGAGGCGGTGAGTGACAGGAGAATGGTGACTAAGCTGTTATCACTGTTAACATCTCCCACCCCATGCAGGAGACTCTGACAGCACTGAGCAGCTCCTTCAGTGGCAGGCTGCTGCATCCACGATGTGGGACGGAGAGATTCCGCAGGTCTTTCCTTCCAACCACTGTTAGACTCCACAACAGAGACTTTGCAGATGACCACACACACATGCACAGACAAACAAACACACACATCCAATACGCCATGGTAGTTTCTCTTAAGTGCAATATTACTTGAGTGCAATTTTTCTGATGGAACACGTGCAATGTTTTGGGTGGAACTCTTACTACTGGGCAAAATGTGCAATGTAAAATGTGCAATTTTTCTGTTGCATTTCTACTGTTATTGTTAATGACTATCACTCCATTGTGTACCTGTATGTGTGTATGTGTGTGTATCTACAGTGTTCTTATATTTACTTATATATCCACTCTGTATATATTTATACATATACTCATTGTGTACATACATACAACTTGCCTAAGTATACACTTAGTGTACATATAGCTTACATACATATATATGTACAGGGGTTGACATAAGTGCAAGTATGCATTGACATGAGTAGTACGCAAATGCGTGGCAGTTTTCAGTCTTCACAGACTGAAAACTGCACCCCCCCCACATTATATTATAGTATACATTATATTAAAGTATATATTATAGTATACATTATATACTTTGTATTTTGGTTTAGTTAACTTCATTATCATTGTGAACAAAGAAATAAGTAGGTAAATATGAAAATACATGAATGCAGAAATGAAATTATTTTTAATATCAGCTGGGTGCAATGTCTTACTATGTCCTCCAGTGAGCGAGGCAGCCGTTAGGAGTGGGTGACCTTTGGTTTTTGGTCAGTGTGAGTAGCTTTTCTTTAATTATTCTGGGAATTCTTTCAGCTAGTGTTAGCTGTGGGCTCAAACTCCAACAAAGGACAGAGAATACAACAGAAAATTGAGGTTAGTGGTCAGTTAGAAGGGAGATTCTTTGGGATTTTGTGTGAAGTTTCTTTATTTGTGCTTCTTAAACCACAACAAACAAGAGTTATGAAGGTAATGTTTATGCACTCGTGGGCAGTGAACACGAGGCGGAAGTTTAACCATCCTATTGTGTTCATTCAGGCTTAACCCTCTTTGCGTTCCCGTCACTTTTGACCAGGAACATGTTAGTTGATTATAAGTCCATGATAATATAAATATTACTACCTAATATTGTGTTGGAACTTTTTACTAACTCATATGTATGTGAACATTAGAGGTTTTGAGCTTCCATTTCCTATTTATGGCTTGTAGGCCTCATTCACATATTTTAAAAAAATAAATATTATAGAGAAATTATTTTGACTGTACCACATACTAAGATGAAACATTGTGTACTATTTTTCACAGAGTACCTAATTTCAATGATTACCAAGACAATGTTTTTAAACCATTAACATTTTCTTAAAAAGTGGCACAAAATCACATCTGTTGTGTTGCCAGTCAAAAGTGACCAGTATGATGTATTTAGTAAAGAAAAAAGTTTTTTTGTGGTTGCTAAGGTAAACAAGGTGGTTGCTATGGTGTCAGAGTGGGTTGCTAAGTAGTTTTTAGGCGGTTGCTATGGTTTAGGAGGTGGTTGCTAAGTGGTTTCTGGCAGTTGTTGTGTGTAGGAGGTTGTGGCTAAGGAGTTTCTAGATGGTTCCTATGGGATACAATGTGGTTGCTCAGGAGTGTCTAGATGGTTGCTATTGGATACATGGTAGATGGTTGCTATCGGATGTGGTTGCTAAGTAGTTTCTAGGCAGTTGCTATGGTGGATGAAGTGGTTGCTAGGGAGTTTTTAGGTGGTTGCTATGGTATCTGGGTCAAAGCAATTTCCTCCGGGATCAGCAAAGTTTTCTGATTCTGATTCTGGTATACAAAGTGCTTGCTAGGGTGTTGTTAGGTGCTTGCTGCGGTGTAGGATTTGGTTGCTAAGTAGTTTCTAGGCAGCTTCTATTTGTAGGAGGTGGTTGCTGAAGAGTTTCTGGATTTTTGCTATGGTTTACCAAGTGGTTGCTAGAGTGTTGCTAGGTGCTTGCTGTGGCGTAGGAGGTGGTTGCTAGGGAGTTTCCTGATGGTTGCTATGGTGTAGGAGGTTGTTGCTATGTAGTTTCCAGGTAGTTGATAGGGTGTAGGACTTTTTGGCTGGGGAGTTTTGTATGTGGTTGCAAAGGTATACAAGATGGTTGCTCAGGTGAAGGAAATGGTTGCTATGGAGATTTTGGGTGGCAGGCCAATCTCAAAATTTCTTCAGGAATTTTGCATTTTTATTTGAATGAATT
>JBBPCX010071152.1:0-10195 GCA_037974365.1 Hydrocynus forskahlii
GGGGTCTCTAATTATATATTAGAGGTCTCGAATGTTAATTTTGGTCAATTAATTACAGAAAAATGATCTCTGATTAATCGCACCATGTGACTTGGAGCACCCAGCCCCATTCTGGTCACAGGTGCTCTGTAAAGTGAAGACAAGACCGCGCTGCTTGAATGAAAAGTTTACGTTTAAAAACGGACAGATGGAACAACTGCTAGGGAGTTTCGTTATCTACAATTCATGCAATAAGTAATTTTGTATCATTGGAGTACATCATGTTTAAAATATCAGCTCAACACAAAGCATTTAGGAGCTAACAGCCCCTGATCCCCGGCTTGAGATGCCTTTTATGCACGGGTGCTGGGACCATAATATTAGGGGGTGACTTTTAAAAATTCATTTACACCTAGCAATTTGTATGAGTGAAACCTCATCTTATAGATGGACTTAGTCTATCATTGTTTTTTTAATTTCCTCAGCATGTTTTTTCCCTCAGCAACTTTTGATTGTTGTGACCATTATTGCACGTGAACAGTGCAAAAAAAGTTTACAGCAAAAAAATGTGTGATTAATTTAGATTAATTAATCAGAGAGCATGTAATTAATTTGATTTTTTTTCCCGCTTGGCACCCCTAATATATATACATGTATTAACATCAAGTGTACCTCTGAATAAAACAAAAACAAAAGTTTTTGTCATGCTTGTCTGAAATTAATTACTGGTAGCCATTGCTTGTGTAAAGGTTCAAGGTTACTTTATTGTCATCAACAGTTGTGTATATGTACATAGTATGATGAGACTACATTTCTCCATGGACCATGGTGCAACATATAGCAACATTCAACAGAGTGCAAGACAGTAGACAAAAAACAAACAATATGGAAATGGAGATGAGGGTCCAAGAGAGGTCCTCTGTGATGTGGACACCTAGTAACTTGAAAATGTAACCTTCTTTACAACAGTGCTGTTGACAGTAAAAGGTGGGTGACCAGGGCTGGATTTTCTGAAGTTGATTATCATCTCTTTTGTCTCATTGAATTTGAGGAAAAGATTGTTTTTCGTACACCAGGCAGCCAGTTTCGTAACCTACTCTGTGTAGGCTGAGACGTTGTTCCTGATGAGACCCACTACTGTCATGTCATCTGGAAATTTGATGATGTGATTGGAATTGGACTCTGCTGAGCAGTCATGAGTCAGGAGTGTGAAGAGGAGAGGTGCTCCTGTGCTCAGTGTGATGGTACTGAACGTGTTGGTACTGATGTGGACTGACTCAGGCCTCTCAGTTAGAAAGTCTAAAATCCAGTTCACCAGAGGCATGTTGAGGCCGAGCCTGCTCAGCTTTGTGGAAAGTCTCAGGGATTTGATAGTGTTGAATACTTAGCTGAAGTCGATGAACAGCATCCTTACGTGGGTGTTTCTCTTGTCTAGGTGGTTTAATGATGACTGATGAGTGCTACAGGATGGTAGTCATTCAGAAAAGTCACGGATGATGTCATGGGAATGGGGGTGATAGTGGTGGCTTTGAAATATGTGAGAAAAACAGCTTGCCTCACTCTTTAAGCACCTGTTCAGGTTTGTTATCAGGACCAGAAGCTTTGCATGGGTTTATTCTGGTTAAAATATTTCTCACTGTGGCAGTCGTCAGACAGATTACCTGTTCACCAGGGAGAGGAGAATGTTTCCTTGCTGACTCACTGTTGAGTGTGTCGAACCATGTGAGAGAGCATTCAAAACATTGGGGAGAGAGGCACTGGATGGCCCTCCACATGCTCCGAGTGTCTCTGGTGTTATGTAAGTGCCTCTGGATTTTTTTGGGCATATGTATACTTTCCCTTCTTGATTGTGCTAGCCAGGTCAGCTTGTGCAGTTCTAAGGACAGCATCCTTGATGGTGGTGTAAACATGGTCTAAGCAGTTATCACCCCAGGTTGCAGGTGTAACCCTGGTTAATGTGTCCTAGTCACCATAGCTCACATGACACACACAGAACTCCTGATATAACTAAATAAATAAATTCATATTGTTTCTTACAACGTGAATAACTCAGATAGAATAAAAATATTACATATGGCCATAAATAGTTAAAGAATAAATACATACACATTTATTCGTATTCTAGTGAAAGGGCATTTAATTTTATTTAAAAAAAAAAGAGAGTGCTTTTCCTGAGTGTGATCGCGACATGAGTGTTACAAGTGATGTGGAGTTTGTGCGCTCGAGCTGAATTCGTCAGTGACGTTGCGCAACCGACCGTTTTTTTTTTCCGTTATTTGCATTATTTTTTTTCCTGACGGACCGAGAACGAGACAGCTGCTTGCTTAATTTTACGGCAGATTTAAACTTGAAAATTCATCATTTTACCTCCTTCACGCTGTTGTTGTAAGAGCTAATTGAATAGAATATATTTTGGCCGATTGGTTGAGTGAGGACTTTGTGTATATGAAACTGAAAGTGTGTATATGAAACTGAAACTCAGTTGGAAGCTGGGCTGATGTGAGCTGTGTTTATTATAGTGATCGTGTATGTATCACTATAATAAATAGACTTAAATCTCTGGTGAGTGAACATTTATATGATATTTTGAATGTGTTTAATGTTAGTACAGATGAACAAGCTGTTAATTTCATGTGTGGTAGTAAAAAGGACATGAGATAAAAGTTGATATTCAGGCATTTTATTTGTGTGATGTTAATGATTCATGTGTATGTGCATATATGTGTATATATATGTTTGCTATGGATCTGGTGGATATATGTATATTTAAATTATATTTATATTTATATATATATATATATTTTTTTTTGTTAATACAATATACATAAAACTTATCTGTGATTTGTGTTTTTTTTTTCTCTTCTGCTCAATGGAAATTTTGAAACCCCTTTCTCCAGTAGTGAACCTAAACTTTTGATGCGCTGGTCTAGAAGGTAAACACATAGTATCATAGCTCTAGCAATTACTATTAATAGTGAGAGCTGAGGTAGGTTACACAAACTTCAGATGCTGGTAGAATCTGGGTAGAACAGACTTCAGGTTTGTGTGGTTAACGTCGCCAGTCATGACAACAGATCTGAGCTAAACACCTGCGGTAGCTAGAAAGGCCGAGAGTTTACTGCCATAACCCCCACCATAGTGGAACAGTATCTGTAGACTACCTTAATGTTTGTGCACCACTTGCTGTTTGTGAGTTGTGTGGTGGCCGGAATTTTACCGGGCTCTAATGGAATTCAAGACTCAAGATCAGAGAGAAGTTTAGAAAAATCAAACAAAGTTTATTGCATTGCCAGCAATGGAGCAATCCGTACTCAGAGCACCCAGTTGGTATTCTGACAGGGATGGCTGCTTACATACAGGACACATGGGTTTTTATCCTCTCTCAGTCCCTAAGGTTTCCTAAGGGTCACGCTGACCCCCCTGCATGATTTCCAAGAAGTGGCCTTTCTTACTTCTGCTTTTCTATTTCTAATCCTGCAATGTGCACACAGAGTAGGCAGAGAGACAAAATGTGCAGAAAATATTTGTCCCCAGACATCTCCTGATCTCTTTGTCATATCATATCATACCATACTCATCTAATTATACACGAGACTGGAAAAACCCTAACCCCCTGGTTAATTAAAATATCTCGCTCCCACAAGTTGATATGGGTAGATTAGAGCAGTAGAGTATTAAAGAACTGCATTACCCAGAAGGTATAGGGGCATAGAGGCAGGGCAAAGGAAGGCTCTGGCATGCATGCGCCAGTTGCTTCAGTAAAAGTTTATGAAGAACCCATTCAAACCTGTGTGTAGGATTTTATGTGAAAATGCACTACATAACATAACGTGGTGTCAGATGGAGAACTCTGTGATTTGAGGGAGGACTGAAGGCTACAGAAAAACTTGTGCTTGAGTCAAAGTGTTGGAGAGAAGGCTGCCGAAGCGACATGCGAGTCGGTTAAAGCTAGCAGTGGGAGACAACAGCAGAGGGAACTCAGCTAACGCACCAGAACCGATGTTAGAGTCACCAGCGATATTGACTGCATCACCAGACCAGGCTGAACGATGACACACAGTCATGGAAAAGCTAAGTCTGCCCACACCCATGCAGTTTAGCGGCAATCTTGCTGACAATTGAAAGCGTTTCAAGCAGAGGTTTGAAATATATCTAGCAGATAGTGGTCCTGGAGGGAGAGATGAGACGGTGCAAGCCACATCTTTCCACACGACATTTATAATAGCTTCCAAATTGAACCGGAAAATGTCCAACTCGAAACAGTGATGCACACTTTATTCACTACAATCAGCAATATTCTTCAGCCCCCAGATTTCCTTGCCCCTCACATGTACTCCACTACTCTCTGCAATTATTTTATAAACTTTTTCACCAGAAAAATTGAAAACATTCACCTGCAACTGTCTCCTCCATACAGTGCCGGCGCCAGAGCGGACCAACTGGGCGGGCATCTGATTAACTATGGGGCGGGCACAATCGGACGTGGGTTTCGGGGGGGGGATGTGTGGCTCGCTGGTGTCGATCGTGGTTTTGGGGGGGTGCTCGCTGGTGTGGATCGTGGTTTGGGGGGGGGTGCTCGCTGGTGTCAATCGTGGGTGTGGGGGGGGGGTTTGTCTGATGTCGACCGTGGTTCCGTGCACCTTGCTGGCTGGCTGATCTCGGGCAGGCGGCTGTACACCAGGCAGAAATTTCCAGAACTCATCGATTTCCAGTCTACCTATACATATTAGCGACTAGTTCTCCAAATCTGGTAGTTTTTCACTATCTATTGATAACGCCGCTGTCCTCCCTTCTTCTCAGGTCAAGAGTCTGGGCATCATCCTTGACAGCAACCTTTCCTTCACTGCCCACATAAACAACATCACTCGGTCTGCCTACTTCCACCTCCGAAACATTAACCACCTTCGTCCCTCACTCACCCCCACTAGCACAGCCATTTTAGTCAATGCCCTTGTCACATCCCGCCTTGATTACTGTAATGCATTGCTTTCCGGTCTACCACATAATCCCTCCATAAACTTCAGCTGGTTCAGAACTCAGCCGCCCGTATCATTTCCAGAACTCCACGCACACAACATATCACCCCTGTCCTAGAACAACTTCACTGGTTCCCTATCCATTTCTGCATACAGTATAAAATCCTTAAAATTCTTTTAACATTCAAAGTCCTCCATAACCTAGCTCTTCACTATCTCACTGATCTCCTTGATCTATACACACCTTCTCACACTCCCCGCTCTTCCTTTGGCTCTCTCCTCTCCACACCTCACTCCCGTATGTCCACCATGGGAATCATTTAGCTGCACTGCTCCCCGACTTTGGAATGCACTCCCACTCGACCTCCGAACCACATCATCCTTGCCCTTCTTTAGATCTCTACTCAAAACTCATCCAAATGAGAATAAGCCCGGTTCAGCAGGTAGATGATGGCGTCCTCCACACCGATACAGGGTCAGTAAGCACACTGTAGGGGGTCCAGCCAAGGCTCCACCAGCAGACGCAGATGTTTCAGGCTCAATCTCTCCAGCGTCTTCATGATGTGTGAAGTCAGAGTCTACAAAGTTCCCTTTTGATGTCATCTGCTGAGAGGGACAAAGAGAGAGACAGGCTGTGGGGGCAAGAGAGAGGGGAAGGGGATTGAGAAGGTGGGAAGAGCTGAGTGTGGGGACAGGAGACGTAGGGCAGTCAAACCTATTGAAGTGCAGATTTAGGTTGTTTGCACATTCACCGTCCCCATTCATCCCCAGCTCTCTTTTGTCTCAAGCCAGTAATGGCCCGCATTCCATTCCACACCTCCCTGGTGTTGTTTTTTTGGAGTTTGCTTTCCAGCTTCCTCCTGTAGGACTCTTTTCCCTCTGCAGTCTCAACTGTTCTTTGTCACCTTTTCTGAAAGCTCTCTTTTTCTTGTTGATTGTGGCTTTGATGTATTTGGTTACCCAGGGTTTATTGTTGGGGAAGCAATGAACGTTTTTGGTTTTTTTTGAGAACAACAGTGTCCACACAGAAGTTGATATAATCTGTGATGCAGCCTGTCAGGTTGTCTATATTGTCCCCATGGGAATTACAGAGAACATCCCAGTCCATTGCCTCAGTGCATCCCTGCAGAGTCTCCTTTGTCTACCTTGTCCATCTAGTAACAGTTTTCATGACTGCAGGTTGTATCTGGATGGCAGGTTTGTAAAGGGGCTGGCGGTGGACAAGGTTGTGGTAAGCCCTGCCAAAGGGAGGGAGAAAGATGGAGGTGTATGCCTCAATAGCATTGACATAGAACAGGGTCCTGTTCCATGAAACAGGATTAAGGGAAGGTCTGGCTTATTTCAAAGGAAAGTAAGGCAAAGTAAGCCAGACTTTCCCTTAATCCTGTTTCATGGAACAGGACCCAGGTCCAGTGTTTTATTGTCTCTGGTTGTGCAATCTACATATTGTAGATGTGGGTAGGACAGTGGATTGGTTTGTGTGGTTGAAGTCCCCTGTTATGGTCACAAACATGGTCGGAGTCAAGAGGTTTGCTGTTGCAGAGCTGATGACGTCATATGCCTGCACCGCGTTAGCGTCAGGAGCGATGTAAACAATGATGATAATGATGAGGGAAAACTCTCTGGTCAGAAAATATGGTCGGGAACCAAGTGCTAACAGTTCAGTGTGTTTAGTACACGCAGCCATCTTCACCTTAACATGACTGGGGGTACATAAAGACATAAAGAGTGAGTTCTCCTCCCCTCTTCTTCTCACTCCTGCCGGTAAATCCGTTAGTCCGTTAATATGCACCACAGGATCCGGGATGTTTTCATGCAGCCATGTCTCCATGAAACACATGACACTGCATTCTCTGAAAACGTTCTCAGTCCTTGTTAGCGCCACACGCTCGTCCATCTTATTCACCAGAGATCTAACATTACCTAACATTATACTGACAGGAGAGCAGGATGAAATCTTTTCTTCTTCAGTCATCGTGCTTTCCCAGCCCTGCAGCCACAGTAGTACCTCTTGATCTCCGTGGGGATGTCGTGCTGAACGCCGGCACAGGAAAGTAACGTAAAATGCAGAGAACATGCCAGACAGGCTGCCAGACAGGCTGCCTGACAGGCTGCCATCCATGACAGTGCCAGAAACAGAAGGCACAGTTACTGATTGTGGATAAGCAAGTACAGCCAATATTGGTTCTATCGGTATGTGAAAAACTTAATCTGGTGAAATGAGTTTGTTGTCACTTCAGAGCCCAACCATGATCAGAACACTCTCATGACTGAGTACAAGAATGTTTTTGAGGGCCTTGGCTGTCTACCAGGTGAACAAAAAATACATATGGATGAGACCATTGCACCAGTTGTACATGCATGCAGAAAACTGCTGGCCTCTACATATGCTTGTGAATGTTTCCATCAGTACATATATGGATAATCTGATGAGATAGAAACTGACCACAAACCCTTGGTTGCTATCATGTCCAAGCCACTGACGGACTGTCCAATTAGGGTACAGCATTTGTTGATAAGGTTACAGAAATATGCTGTGAAGATGATGTATACACCCAGGAAGTACATGTATGCTGCTGATGCTCTCTCTAGAGCAGGAGAAATGTGCTGCTATACAGGAATATGAGGACATGATTATGGCATCACTGCCTTTGTCAAGTGAAAGAAAAGAACAGATCAAAAAGGAAGCTGAAAGGGATGAAACACTGAGAGTGCTCAAGATGATGATTACAAATGGATGGCCTGAACACAAATAGGACTGTCCACCACATATTCAGGATTACTGGACATATAGAATGGAGCTGTCAGTTGTTGATGACATAGTGTATAAGGGCAACAAATTTGTAATTCCATCCTCCATGCTCAAGGACATGCTGCAAAAGATCCATGAGGGGCATCTGGGAGAAGAAAAGTGTAAAGGCAGAGCATGTGAGATCATGTACTGGCCAAGAATGAACCAAGATATTAGTCACATGACAGCCTCATGTGAAATATGCTTACCGACTAAGGCAGCAGGTCAAGCCACTTATGATTTACCCTGTGCCTCAAAGACCTTTTCAAAGAGTGGGAGCAGATTTGTTTGACTGCAATGGTAAGAGTCATATAGTGGTGACAGATTACTTTTCAAACTATCCAGAAGTAGCAACACTACAGCATCCAGCAAAGCTGTCATTTAATTTTTGAAAGCGGTCTTTGCAAGACATGGCGTACCCAGTGAACTGATATCAGATAAGGGTCCACAATTCGCAAGTAGTGAGTTTGCTGATTTTGCAAGAGAATGGGGATTCTGGCACATAACTTCAAGCCCTCATTATCCCAGATTAAATGGCCTTGCAGAGAGTTCTGTAAAGGTAGTCAAAGGTCTCATGAAAAAGGCACAACATGGAAATGCAGACTTTTATCAGAGTCTGATGAATTATAGAAATACACCACTGCAGAAGGCCTCTCACCAGCTCAGATGCTGATGGGATGACGTATACATACCGATCTGCCAATACATGAGGATCTTTTGACACCAAAGGGAGCACACAAAATCAAATTGGCAAAAATAAAAGTGAAGCAGAAACAAAAACAGCAACATGATAGAAAAGCAAAACATTTACAACACTTGAAACCAGGAGAAAACATCAGAATCCGTGACCATGTGACTGGCATCTGGAATATGAAAGGTTTAGTGGAAAAAGAAGTGGCACCACGCTCATATCAAATCTGGACAGAGCATGGAGCATCTTTGAGCAGGAATCGTGTCGACCTCAAGCCCCAAGTGTTAATCCAGCATTGTGTGGGACAGCCTGACTTTGTACATCAAAGTGGAGACACCAAGAGTGGTGTGGCTGACCAAACTTCACAGATGCAAACAGCAGATTCTGAAGTGCAGAGTATGAAAGTAACAACACCAGTTAAAATGCCTGGCAGACCAAAATGTAATGTTCAGCCTCCCTAAAAGACTCTTAGAAACCTGCTGAACACTAGAGACTATAAATGATGACATGTCTTATCTGATAACTGTTTAGTATGAGTATAAGTGCTGAAATGTTTATCAGGTTAAAATAATGTTCCATGTTCCATGGTTGGTGAACACGTTGGTGTGTTGTTAGAGAAAAGGAAAAATGTAATTTCTTCTTTAAAGGGGGAAGATGTGTTGATATGTGTAGATTAGAGCAGTAGAGTATTAAAGATCTGCATAACCCAGAAGGTATAGGGGCATAGAGGTGGGGCAAAGGAGGTCTCAAGCATGTACGCGCCAATTGCTCCAGTAAAAGTTTACGAAGAACCCATGCAAACCTGTTTGTAGGATTTTATGTTGTTATGGAAAGGTTTTGAGAAAATCAACAGACTCACAACAGAGTGCCTGGCTCAAAAGTCAAATTAGATTTATTCCTTCTGCGGAAGTGAGACAGGAATTCAGACCCCCGAACAGCTAAGGCAGTCTCAGCTCTAGGTCCGAACCCTCTCTGACAATTCAAGGTTCGCAGAGAACATTTATACCTTAGAACAGCAAAATCAGCTCTGTCCTTATCTCAGTGGGCTGGTTTCCATGGAGCCCCCCTTGTGCGTCAAGATGCACCATGAAGTTACTTATCACCCCGGAGGTGCCACGTTTAAGCTTTTCTGACAGAAACTCTATGGAAACAGCCTTGAGACAAGAACTTCAGACAGGACAACAGAGATAATCTTAAGAACACTCACAGAACATTCAGAGACTTCAGCTCAGGAAAGATTGTTTCACATAATACCAAGACAATAAACTCATGCCCTTTGCCCTACTGGCCAGGACACATTACGAAACCCCCTTAGGAAAATAAATGTGAATATATGAATAAATGTGAATTTCCTTGACAATAGGATCCCGTTTTGAGCAGGGGTGAGCACTTGCCCCTGAGTCCAGGGTGCTACCAGACCAGGCCAAGCAGTAGCAGGGGCGGCTAGCGTGGAGACTGGTGAGGGGAGGCTCCAGGCCGTGATCGGGATGAGCGGCGCCGGATGACAAGGAACCTGACTGGGAGTAGCGTGGAAGAGTGGCTGGTTGGGGGACGAACGAGCAAGCGAGCAAAACGAGTATCAAAGGACAGCACAGGAAAGCAGGCACTGCCTGATTTGTGTTTTGTTGTTGTTTTGTTTTTGGTAGTGCTGGGCCTTGCATTGATAGCGTGCAATCCAACTTCCCTAGCCCCTTTCCCTAGTGTGTGGTGTGTGTGTGGGTATCAGGTGTGCTATACTTTATTGCTGCTTTGCTGTGC
>JBBPCX010071153.1:0-10194 GCA_037974365.1 Hydrocynus forskahlii
CTCTCTCGCTGTCTCTCTCTCTGTCTCTCTCTGTCTCTCTGTCTCTCTCTCTCTCTCGCTTTCTCTCTCTCTGTCTCTCTCTCTCTCTGTCTCTCTCTCTCTCTGTCTCTTTGTCTGTCTCTCTGTCTCGCTCTCTCTCTCGCTCTCTGTCTCTATTTCTCTCTCTCTCTCTCTCTCTGTGTCTCTCTCTCTCTCTCTCTCTCTGTCTCTCTCTCTCTCTCTCTCCTGCAGGCTGCGTTCCGTACAGATCTGACTGCTCTGTTGGACCAGGTGGGGACGGGAAAGGAGTCTCTGAGTTTTATGAAGCGTCGGATCCGCAGGCTGGCGGCTCAGTGGGCCACCGCTGCCCACAGACTGGACGACAAACTCCGCCGCCGCTGGAGAGAACAGAAGAAGGTGACAGGAGCATCTACGTGACATTTTTTGTGTTTTTTCAGTTTCAGGTTTAGCAGTATTTTATTTTGTTTTGTTTTGGTTCTGACTTATTTTTTAGTTTCTTTTTTGTTTGTTTCTTGTTTTTTTAGTCATCCCACTATTGTTCCTCTTAGGTTTTACGTTGATTATTATGATTTTTATTCCACCTGTGTTTTGCTACTTCTTCTCGTCTGAGTTGGCATGGTTCCAACTCTAAAACACTCATTGATATCCGGTGTGTTACGCATGTATACAGCTTTTTTGATTGGTTGATCAGGGGCCAAGTGTTGATCATTTAAAAATGAGATTTTTGTGGTCGAGTTGTCCCTGTAATGTATACGGAGAGAGAGAATGGAAAGCAAGCATTGTGACATCATTGTGACACACTTTAATATTCCCGGATTGCTTTAACAGTGTTCCGTACCGTTGGTATAGTTTTTATTATATTGTTTTTAACGTTTTGCTGCTCTTACCTTTGTTCTGTCCACTTTCTGCCGTAACAATGCAAATTTCCCACTTGCAGGAGTAATAAAGGTTTATCTTATCTTGGTTACGACAGTTGGAAAGTGACCAATGCGGCGCAATAAATGAGTCTTGCAGAGCTAAAGACACAGCTGACTCATAAAAAAAAAAAAAAAAACCTCTTTAAGACAGTAAAGCTCAGGTCAGGTATGATAAGAAAGGCATGCATCACTGTTTGTTGTCGCTTATAAAAGTAGTAATCAGCCTGTGAATTTTAGTTTTAGCGCTGTTAGTTAGTCAGCAAGCTGTAATCCAGCTCAGTTTGTCCATTTGAGGCCGTATCTTAACTTTTCTGAGTGTGTTCGTATTGAGCCTGAAGGACAGTAAAGTGCAGTTTTTGTGCTGATTTTTTTCTCTGATTCTCTGAGCTGTTTGTCTCGATTCCCCTCTTTTACTCTGTGCGTGTCAGAAATAAGTTTCTGCGAGGGCTGGGGCGCAATCACACGTCGCATTTTCTCACATAAATGCTTTCTAGTATTTTTTTTTTTATGTTCATGCAAATTTTAAGCTGCAGAACACCTCTAGGAGACATTTCTCCCTCTTTAGCGCAGAACTCCATTCACCTTCTCCATTTCTACCCCCATTACGGCGATTTCCTCCGTCTCCAGCTGCGAGAACTGCTCACGCGTTTGACCCACGGCGCGAGAATCGTTTCTGTCTGGACTGTGGGACCGTGTCTCAGCATCTCTGCCTGAAGGACTGATTCCGAGGACCTGTGTACCTCTTCCGTCGGCCGCTTTGCACCATGTCTCCACCGCGGAACTTTATCTCGCCCAGAAGATTACGGTTAAGAAGAATTCCTCTCAGTTCTCGTAGCTGGCAATCCCAGATTCAGAAGGATCATCAGGACGTTCTCGCCATGCCTCTGAACCACTAAATGAGTCGACCGGGCCAAAAAATGGTACTCTTGGCTGATTTATCACGCCATCTTTGTGCAAAATGGATTTTTTATCTCCCAACTTTATGTGCTATCTCAACACCAGCTGTTTTGGTTCCTTTCTTTCAGGCCGTCCGGAGTTCTTTATCATCCGTAATTAAGGCGAGGCTCGGAGTCAGAAGCTATTTGCCGTCTGCTGCAGATAAAGGCTCGGAGTAGAAACGCTCCGAAATGGGAACATCGGGTGTAATTGCGAATCAGATCCCGGTGCCAGATAGGCACCCGAGTTTCGACATGAACTTCGGCCGAAACGCAATGCCGTTTTACATCGTCTCGGAGTGGCAGCACTTCAGATTTGCTGTGGAGGCGAAGCATGATCCGCCTTAGAGCTGGCAAAGAGCCTTCTGAAGGAGCTGCCACGATAGCATGGAGATTTATGGACCTGCCTGGGGTCGTTAGCAGTGTCTGGCGTTTATTGAAGGCATTCAGGCTTCGCTGCACTCCATTTCCCAGAGTTCCACATCACCCAGAAGGCCTTTTCGGTGTTTAACAGATTTATGCTTGTGAAATGTGCGAGTAAATACAATTAATCAAAGGTAGTTACCATCAAGTACAGTACAGTGCAACAGTCAAGTGACATTAATATTTAAAAACAGTGAGTGTTTTTTTTTTTTTTCACATTAATATTTCTAAATTAAACTGAAAAGAATAAGTACAAATACCATTCTACTGTAAATATTGATGTTACGTTCAGTGTATCCGTGAGTTCTTGTGGAATTCCAGTATTACTGTAGTTTCCATCAGAAACCTGGTTGGACTCGATCAGTCCTTCATTAAATTAAATCAGGAGCTGCTGATGGAGTTTCACAATCCAAACAACGGCTGGAGGAACCGAGGAGGAATCTGGAACCGAACCCGTGTTCTCCTCACCAGCTCACACAGTATCAACTACTTTTACAAACAGAACAAATCTTGATATATTTTTACTGATTTCTTGTTTGTTTGTATTTATTCTAATGCTCACTTTGCAGAAAGACACTTCATAACACGCTGAGAAAAATGTTTTTAACCAGTTTGCAGGAGGGCCTGAGACTTTTACACAGTACTGTATGTATTAGTTATTCAGGGCCGCACACCATTGCGCTTCGGGTTTGTGGAGGCAGCAGAGGCGTCTGCAGTGCACTATCCATCCTCATTATACGTGTGGGTGGAGATGGACACACACACACAAACACACACTCCCATTGGTTCCCCATGGTCTCTGTTTGTCGCTGCGTCCAGCTGGTCAGAGACCTCCTCTATGCTGCATCATTAGCTGCTATGGCAGGCTGCACAAACAGGGCCGCTCCCCAAACCTTCACGCTGAGACCACAGTTCACACAGCGAGGCGAGGCGAGGCTGGACAGTGACTGCTAACCAACAGTAACACACCACGGTCCTCGCTCAGCTTTGCTCAGACAGACACCGAAGGAAACGAACAGGAAGTGCTGAAAGTCGTAACTGACAATTACGAAGTGCTTGTGAAAACCCAGAGAGGACTTTCATTTAAAAACACAGCTGAATTGAAACTTTCAGCAGAATTTCAACGTGCACATCTTCACCGCTGGAACAAAATATTGCAGCGCCACCTAGCAGGTTCAGACACAGACGTGGAGACACGGGCAATGTGGACGACCGCCCGCTGAGAAGGTGGCGTGAATTTATTGAAAAAATACATGCAAAGGAGGGGCTGGTGCGGGTCGGGGAAGTGCTCGGGGGTGCCAGGAGAGGTGAACAGTTGTGAGAGGTGCAGTTGGCCCGCGAGGTCACCGGCGTCAGGGTCTGGAGCGCGGAGAGTCATTGGGGGTGGAACCTAGACAGTCGCATCCACACTGCTGGGTGAACTGGTTCTCCCTTCTCCTCCTCAGACGGCCCCTTATGTAGGGCGCCCTAATCTTGCTCACAGTGGTTACTGGTATGTCTTGTTGCGACACTCATCCCACAGTGTTTTGAAAGCGGCGGCTCGCGGCTGCTTCAGCACCCTGGACAGCGCCGGCTGAGGAGCAGCGGCTGCCGCAGAGTTTTCGAGCCGGCGCCACATTATATCCTGGGAATTTTACTTAACAAACACAAATGCGTTGAAACTTTCTACGGAATCCCTTCACTCTTTTTCAGAAATAACGCCACACACGCTCCAGTAGTGTCGATAGCATCACGCCTTTTTGTAACGTTTTTATTGCACGTTAGAATTTGAAAGAGCCTAAATGACACCTTTTAAAGTGTAAAAAACTGCCTTTTTAATCCTATGAAGTATTAGCATTGCCATACATTCCTTTCTTGCGTGTGAGTGGGGAGGGCAGGGGGACTAAGAAGTATTGAGACTTCACTGATAATGAGGATGACAAGCACAAGCTAGCCAACCTTGTTGGAGCTCCTATAACCAAAAATAACACAAAAAAAAAAAGATTTTTATGGAATTAACACCTAACAGCACAAGACAGCAGGTACCAATTAACCAGTAACCAATCTTCTCCAGCAGTAGATGTCTGGGGTGGAGAGATATCTAGGGAAGAATACAGTTTTCTCTTTTTGAGAGCAATCTGAGCAACCAGGAAGCTGGTAAGGATTGGTTTTCCAGTCAGAAGTATAAAACACCCACCCCTCAAAAACCTGCCCTCCATCCCATTATCTAAGACCCAGAACAGAGTTATCATTACAGGGATACAAATTTCAAAGATATTTGTTAGCAGACAAGGACCAACTTTGCAGAGACGATGAGGCAGACCCAGACACACTGGGATTATTATATCTGCGGTATCATAAAAAAACATTGAACATTATATTTAAAACCTATTTAGCTGAGCAGTATATATTTTTAAAATCTTAATATTAGAACATATACAAATAATATTAACACAGTAAATAGTGATTCGGTGGATGTCTGCTTTATCAGTCCCGGACATCTCCTCATGGAAGCCCGGTATTACACTGAAGTTCCCATAAAATACCTCACATTCCTTGTTCAGCTCAATCGATACTTTATTAGATTGAATCAGGTGCTGCTGATGGAGTTTCACAAATTTATGCAAAGGCCGGAGGCATCAAGGTAGAATCTGGAACCGAACCTGTGTTCTCCTCACCAGCTCACGAAAGTACTTTTTACAAACAAAACAAATATTATTTCATGCTTTTTTTTTTTGTTTGTTTGTTGGCACTCATTCTAATGTTAACTTGCGTATTTGCTGGCAGAAGGTCCCTCAGATAAATGGCTTCAAACTGTTGGCACAAGAGTCTCCGATTTTTTGCAGAGTACTACATATTGGCTGGCCTGGGAACACTGTGTCATCCCCCAGAAGAAGCTGGTGGACGTGGCTGGGGAAAGGAAACTTCTTCTCACATTCTGTGGTATATTCTTGGTGGATTTGTGCAGTTCAGCTCATGTTTTGTTTCGAGAGAACTGGTGGGATAAAAATACCACAAGCGAGAATGTCAAACAGCCACGTATGTCAGAGAAATACTGCTGAGCAGGGAAGTGGAGAGCTGTGGGGCGGGAGATAGAGCAGAATACTCATGGCGCATTTCTCCTAAACAGAATCGGCACTGAGTTTGATGTCTCCATGGGGCTCTGACACCTCGGCTTCCCGAACGTGACTTCGCTCTTGTGTGGGGGAGTTCAGAGGAGTGGAGTTTCATGGTTTATTTTTGCTGTTCTCTGAAGATGAGGTCAGGTTGCGCTGATGCTTACAAACCTTAGAAGTCAATAGCTGGCTACCAGACTCTAGGCCTGAAGTGAAATATCGCGGATCTTAAAAATGCGCCTGACTTTATCTGTTAAATCTATGCCTGACTGGCCTGAAGATTTGAATGTTTGTTGTGTTTTCGTGGCTGAGAAACCATTAAGCCGTACGCTAGAGAGTATTTTTTTGACCCTCGACCAGTTGCATTGATTTTAATGCCACATCTCGGCCTGATGATTATCAGAAGATTAGGAGTGGTGCGGCGTTAACTCAGGCACTGTCCGTTCGCTACGGTTGTCCTCCCTTTCCTGTGTCTATTAGTGATAATCTGTTCTCTCGGTCAATGTGAAGTCAAAAAGCCTGTCACCGAGCTGGTGACTTCAAAGTGAATCAGCACTTGCGGAGTCTTAATTAGCATATACATACCTGAACCATCAGTTTAACTTGTTGAGCAGGTTGCAAATGAGCTTCCCGTTGAAGTTACAGGACATGCATACTGATATGACCACCAGCGGCTTTCACAGAAGGCCGGTATACTGCGAGACCCACACGGTGCTTTGCTGGAGGTCACTTTGACCCAGCTAATGTATAATCAGGGTTTTAGTCTTGGTCCATGGATGGCCGCGATGGCGATGCTCACCATTGAGCGTGCTTTGGGCCATCTGTGGGCGCCAGCTGGGGGTTGGAGGGGTCATTTCAGCCCTGACGTGGCGCATCTCTCTGGAGGACACACCAGCTGCTGCTGGACGCTCACCGCTTGCACCCTCTTTGACCAAACTGCTAGCATGCTTCCCTGTGGCCCTGAGCTAGTTAGCATTCCGCTTGGGCTAGCAACAAGCTATGTTGCCGTGTGGGTCTTTGGGCTATGACAGGCTATCATGAAGACCTTTCTGCCACAGAGAGACCCTCCTCCCACCCCAACACCCCACCACCCCTCTGCTGCACATAACTCAACCTAACTGTCAGAAGTGGCCAGGGTCGGGCAGCGTTAGCGATGCGCATCGTACTGGATCCTGATCAGCTGGCAGCGTGACTTATCTCCCGTACACAGCGTCCTCACACCACTGCTCTGCTGACCTTCCACTGCCGCCACACGTGAGGACAGGCTTGCGTGGATCAAGAGTTTATAGGTATAAACTAGAGTTGGGCAAGTCAATGCATTATTAGTGCGTCAAAGCATTATCTATTTAACAGCGACTATTTTACTGTACATTAACACAGTTTTTTTAATATTACTTTTATTGAGAAAGTTTTTTTTTTGTGCGCATGGGTGCGGAGGGGGGAGTGAGAGGGTGCATATATATATATATATATATATATACACTTTTTGTGTATATATAAAAAGTGTATATATATATATATATATATGGAATAAAGTAATGGGACACCTGACCATGGAGTTGGTCCCCTTTGCAGCTGCTATAATGCTCTGGACTCGGAGGGGAACTTGTTTATCTGTAATAAACTAGATAAAATGTGAATGCCCTGCAGTGGCAAATAGCTTTGGTTTTATATCTTATTTGATTACATTGAGATTTTAACTGCAGCTGTGTTAAAGGGCACATTGCGGTTAAATAGCAAGTTATTTGTTTAAAGTGATGAAAAATTTTAATCATTGCCCGGCATTAGTGTAAATGTATGTATTTATGTGTATTTGATGTGGCTTTTTGTGCATTAAATGACACTCATTTGACACTTTTATCCAATGTGACTCACAATTTGAGGAAACACTCAACTTTTAAGAAAGTGTGAGGACGAGAGGAGAGTTTTAAGTACTTTTTTCGCTCTGAAAAAAAAAAATGTAAAAACTTTTGTTTTGTCGGTTGATTTAAAAAGATTTTAGACTGGTCGTCAGCCATGGAGAAATGTTACCAGCTGGTTTTTAACAACGTCTGGACTTGGTTGAGACCATCTAGAACAGCGGTACCAAACCTTTTTTGCACCATGGACCAGTTTCATGTAAAATAATATTGTCATGGACCGGTATAGATACAGCTAATAACAAAATCCGAAGAAGTTCCCCAAAGATGTTTGTTTTTACTCATTTTTGCTATTTTTTATTCTGTCTTTCTGTGCGGCCCATTGCCAAATGACTCTGGTGGTTGGGAACCCCTGAACTAGAACATTTGGCGGGACCAGTGGCAAGTCTCAGTCCAAACAACACTTTAAGACAAGTCCAAGACCACAGAAGATACATCTTAAGTCTAGATTCGAGGCAGAGACCGGATTTAGGTACTATAACCACACGACCCTGTGTGTATACTTGCCTCTAACAAATAACTGATTGAATAAATCTGTCGACATTCAAACTGTGATGAAAAGTAATTATCTCTAAGTGTGAGACATGTGCTGATATCCAAACAGTGCACGTTTTCCACTGGAGAAGATTTGCCACGCAGTCCTTTGGGTGTATTTTGTGACACATAATAAAATAACATTGCAATTAACTGGGACATTTCATGTCATCTTCCTTACAAAGTACTTCAGTATTTTAAAACTAAAACAAAATGAGCTACATAAATACAGATCATCATGGTTTTTTTTTTTATGCTCTAAATGTTCCTCTCATTGTTTCTTGGTTTCTCTCTGTGGTTCTCCTTCACGTTCTCAGACAGTTTCTCCTTTTGAGCCTTGGCTCCTTTGAGTGGTTCTCCTTCGTGCCCTCAGAAAGTTTCTTCTTTTGAGTATTAGTTCCTCTCTGTGGCTCTCCTTCATGATCTCAGAGAGTTTCTCCTTCTGAGTCTTGCTTCCTTTTAGTGGTTCTCCTTCAAGCGCTTAAGGTTTTAGGGTCTTGGTTCCTCTTAATATTCCTTCCTCATGCTCTTAGTGAGGTTCTCCGTTGGAACCTTCCTCAAAGGAGTTTCCTCTGAGCGACTGTTCTTTACGCTTTCAGGGTGTTTCTGGAATGTGGGGATCGGAGCCACACTGTTTAATCTGCGTATGAATTTATTATTCATGACCCATTAAATGGCTTTCCCTGCCTCGCCAAGAGCGGTGAAGTCACCCGCAGCTTGCGCTGTACAAAAACAAGGCAGCGACAGGTTCAATAATTCATACGCGAGGTCTTCCAGGATACAGTAAAGTCACGCAGAGTCCCATGCGCACCTGAGGAAAAACATGTTTGGATGTTGCGAGTGAGGAAAGTCAGCAGTTCGCGAAATCCTCTTCCTCACTTGTTCACGAACAAAGTGTAAGCAGCTCTCTTCCTCCACCCAGAATTCTAATCTCCCTCGGTCTGCGTGGCGGAGGAGTCATCCGAACGAACGAGGAGTGGGAAACGAAAGAGCCGTGTCTAGAAAAACAACACAGGACAGTTGCGACGGAAACGCAGCCCTTTCTGCACCCCATTCTGTTCAGAAGTATTCTGCTGCTCCGAAATCCAACCTCAGTGTGTTTATGTGCAGGCACCTGAATTTTTACAGTCGAGGAAAAGAAAAGACTCGCCAGCTCCTTTCCCTGGATGACGTGGACAGTAGACCAGTACTGTGATTATACGCATGTTAGAAATTAAATTTTTCATGCAATGCATTAAAGACACACAGGCGAATGGAAAATACAACATGATTCAAGACTTGAACATGATTTTCATATCCATCGTCATATTTAATAACAGTACATGATTTATTATTATAACGTTGCATGCTGCTATGCTGCTATACAGGTCCTTGCTTCTGTTGACATTTCTGTTTATATTGCTGTGCTGATGTGGCAGGATGCACTTTAACGTCCCACATGTACATTGCACATATGTAAATCTGCCAGACTGTTGCTTCACTCATAAATCACAACTTAAAATACACCAACTTGGCTTTTATAGTTTACCTCTAACTTGTGCTCCTTGTTTCAGTTGTTTTACTCTTATTTTAGATTTGATTTTAATTTTTGATTTGTGCATATTTTATAATGTTGCACAGTCATAAAAAAAGGAGCGGTTCAGGATACATTTCGCTGCGTGTTGTACGTGTATAACTATGCCTGTGACGAGTCAAGAATCTTGAATCTTGAATCTTGCCCGTGCTAAACTCTGGCTTTTTGATCCGTTACCTGTTTGCCTACAGTGAGATTAGGCAGCGTGCATAGAGTACGTAACAAATTCGTACGTTCTGACTTTTTCTGAGGAGTGAATTGTAACACTGGGACATCGTTTCTGTTGTTTTCTGGCTCTGCAACTGTTCACTTTTCACCATCTGTCACATGCTGGACTTAGCAATTACTGTTTGTTTATCCTTTATTATGTAGAAACTCAATGGAGTTTATTAAAATAACAGGACAGAGAATCCGCAGCGGTAAACACACTTAAAAGCGAGTCAGGAGTTTCGGCTGTTTCGGCTCTGCGCGTGTTTACAGCAGAGGGTGGGAAAGGTCAGGCTTATTTATTTATTTCTCTCCGCGAGGGAACGAACTGACAAAGGATAAATAAATATATTACAGGAGCCACGGGCTGGCTGTTTAGCTGAAAAAATAAAGCAGAGAACAGATAGTGCCCACAAATATATTAATATATTTTGTTTTTCGCACTCTCGCTTCTCTTTCTATCAGTTAAGCATTATTTCTTCTCCCACTTCTTTCTCTCTCCACCTCTCTCTCTCTCTCTCGCTCTCTCTCGCTCTCTCTCTCTCTCTCTCTCTCTCGCTCCCTCTCTCTCTCTCTCGCTCTCTCTCTCTC